>OZ020614.1:48580950-48881346 GCA_963971575.1 Liopterus haemorrhoidalis
TTATTTATTGTATTGTACATGCGGTAAATTGTGATGAAAAACTTCAAGTATTCAGGCAATAATCTGTTACGGTATCTTTAAAATTTTAACATACGGTAAAATTTCCAACTCCAGAAAATAATATTTCTGAATACAGTGTATTTGCCGGAGATGACATATGTTTTTGCTTATGATGCCAATTTCAGAAACATATTATGATGAATTTTCCAACATCGAAAAGAACATGCTGATCTTTTTTCTAATGGTAATGCCAAATAAGTGTTCAATTCCGTTGAAATTGTGGTTTTTGTTATCGGGTCTCTGACTTTTATTTCCTCAAAAAGATTTCAAAAAGAAGAATCTTTTCGAGCCCTCTTCTTCTCCTGTTCGGAGATATTTTTCATAATTATTAGAAGGTGAGCTTCTGTCGTCATCGTCTTCGTCATCAACACAGCTTTATTTCTCTTTGTCAGTGTAAAAAACGTTTCGTTATCCATGGATGAGAACGCATGCGCGTCATATTTTATACTACATATAATATGATCAGATTTATGTATTTAGAGTTTGGACACATAATGGATTTATTATTTTATGGTAGATAAATATGTATTTACATGTTAAATCCCTATGACAGACGGATCCCGTTCATCATCCTGTATTATATAAAAGTTAAAACTATTATTTCAGTATTATTATTTTCAATACAAATTTTCGAACATAACCTAATACATCGACCTAGGAGATTCTTTTGTGGATTGTACTTGATTACAAATCAGTAAAATTATAATGTCTGTTATTCGTTAATTTATTTATATCTTCCTATCAATTATTTTCGAATGATGAACAATTAAAGTTTATGGAATGTCAATCTATTTTGTTATAAACGTTATATTACCTTGTAGTCTTCCAAATAATTCTTTTCTAACGCAGACTACATGTCAAAATTAAACCAAGTCCATTGAAGCATTTTTCGAGGCGTTATCAGAAAAATCGTATGAATGAACTGAGATAGTCCAAGAATTTTCTTATATGACAATAATAATAGGTAGAGACGGCAGGCTAAAATCGTAGAGCTTTCACCCTGCTTTTCAAAAGCTCGAGTACGATCGAAGCTCCTTCTACTCAGGGGGTTATGTTCCAGTGATTTCCAAACTATGGTTTATTAAGCCGGATTTGCGTCAATATATTTATCATACACGTAAGAAGGAATCGATAATATATAATAGTGAAACTCTATGTTGGGGATTTTAAAAACAATGACAAGATTCTGATAAAAGTCGACAGAAGATATTGATAGACGTGACTACTTTCAGTTTTTAATGATATTTTTATATGTAATGAATATAATGATATTATTTATACTGTAATTGTTCCCAAAGAACAAATTTAAATAAATGTTTAACAATACTAGTAGCTTGTTTCAGTTATATTTTACATAAAAAAAGTTACCCTGCGGCCTCCACGCAATTTACCAGTAGTTACAATTTGAAAGCATTTTTATTTTTGGTTTTATTTTCAAGAGGTAAAAAATTTTAATTATCAAGTTGTTTTGAAAATGTAATTTATTTAAAATCTTTTATATTTTTGAACGGGCTATTAAAAATGTAATAAAATTAGCATTAAATAGAAAAATCTACTAGCTTTTATTAAAGAATATCGCGAACTATCATCATAAACCTACTAATAATATGTTATTTTACATTTAAATAATCACTATCTGTGACCACACATCGCTGTCCACCACCTTTCCACTTATGCAAACACGTTTTGAAACACGTTTAGATAATTTTCCATTTTTTTTATATCTTTAATTGTTTGAGAACTGAACCGGTGAGTATGATGGATGAGGATAGAGATTCATTTGTTCTTCGCCAAAAGCAGCCGAACCATGAAGGAGTGTGAGCTGGTATAGGGTTTTGCGATAAGAAAAAGCGTCTTAATGACTGTCGTACCATAATCTCTTATTATCCCCGACATAAATTATTGGTTAACTTGACAGATGGCAGGACTGGCGAAGCTAGCGGGGGGTCTGGGGAGGCGCCTCGTCCCATAAATTGCTCTGGCCCCCCAGATTTTACTCAAATATTTCCTGAGCCTTCCAGAGCTAGCGCCGTCAATGCATGGCACAGACGGTTCAAGGATATATTGTTTGAAAACGGAATAAGACAAGTTTTAAAGCAATATTTCTTCACATTTATGTAAATATTAAAACACAAAAATATGTATACCCATATTTATGACATTCAATTTGTTGCATTCATATTATACAAGTCGTAAAAAATAATACCTGACGATTTGTAAATTATTTGTAACGAATATGATATTTTAATTATCGCTACTCTTCATCGGTTTCGGAACTGCTCTCGCTGCCACTTACTTTGGAAAATCGCCAAATTGTAGCTTCAGAGACCTTAGTTAAAAATGCTGTCTTCTGGAGAACTTCACGTTGTGTCCATTCTGCATCACATCGTTAAAAGCATTTAAAATTGCTGTTTTTGCGTCGATACTTAAATGTGGTTTTCGTTATTTTTTCTGCTGTTCCGTCATGTTGTATTTCTTCAAATCTTGTATTAATTTCTTCTTCTGCCTCTTGTTTACGTCTTATAGTAAGGCAAGAACGCCTGCCTAGTCACTAAAACGTGTCCAAACAAGCCAAGTATTTACAAGCGCAGGTAGCTTGCTTGATACATTTTGATGTTGTGGGGAAAGGCAAGTACGATAAGAAGTAGAATGGTTCTCTACTCACTTGTCTTGCCCTCAATATTGAAGCAAGTAGACGGTTACAGGGCTTCTTGCTCCATGTAAACGAGAGTTTACAGTCATTAAATTGGGAACTTGAGTAATTTTTTCATCGACTTTAGAAATTGAAGGCTTACCCAATCTTTCATTCTGAATGATTTTCTTTAAAATGCCCGTTCCACTTAAAACACTAAACGACTCGGAACATCTTCTCCAAAAGCTGTTTTCAAATGTTCATGTATTTCTGTAACCATATTTTCAAGTTTGAGACAAAATTTCACACAGACACGCTGCTCTTCCATCATAACAATCCTGTGATAAAAGGTTACGAACTTTTAATTCTGCTTATGAATCCTGATTCTTATGATTTAGTTTATTAAAAAATGTAAAATTAATTAAAATTTTGTAATGCAACCCTGTTATTTTTAAATGGCTTTTCAGTTAGATTTGATGTGTTCATTACCTCTGCAGTACAGTGACGTGAAATATATCAATTTCATTTCTAAAGTTTTGACAAGTTTTTAATTGACAATTCACTTTGTGTCTAAATGTTTTATGTTGATACATAATGTAAATTTCAAAATTGACATTCGATAACTATTTAATTATAGGTTTATGACAGGGTTAAATAGATTCAAAATTATGAATTAAAATTTTGATTTCATTGACAAGGCTGGAACTTTGTAATGTCGTTTAGCTTTAAACAGTGGCAAAACTGTTTAAATTTTTAGATTAATTTTTATATTTTTCACAAATTTTTTCAACTGCTTCACCATGGTTAAACTTGCTGCGGGCGGGAGATTTTATAGCATATTTAATAATTATACAGTTTTTACTCGTACTATTCAACAGATAAAAATCAAACAAAAATATCTGTAAATACTACAAACTATTCATTGATTCAGTTCTAAATATATTTTTAATTCGAAAAGCTGCATTCACAGTTACCAAATTATATTTACATTTTAGAATTATAATCAAGAGTTATATTTAGGTATACTTAGAAGAACATTCATATATACCAAATCATAATTCTAATTAGTATGTGATGCCATCTGTTGTTACAAATAAAATTTATTATAAAATTAATAAAATATCTACGTTTTGTAACGATTTTTATTTTTAAATATGCTAAAATGATCACAGTTCTTCATCTAAGATTTATTTCGCCAGTTATATGCTTTCTAATTGTCTTATTTTTGATGTTGTATCTATTATGACCTTTCAAATTTACTTATAGGTTAGTTTATGTCTCTTTCTCGCTAAGTATAAATCAAAAGTATAAATATAAGTATGAAGTTTGCAAACTTTTCAATTATACTTATTAAGAAACTTAAGTACGTTAGTGTGAATGGTTACGTAGGAGGCAATATGACAAACTTCTAAGTATAAATGTAAATCATAAATATAATTATAATTAGGGAAGTGTGAATGCAGCTTTACTCTTTGCTTTATTACACATGTTCCAATAATTGTCTGAACGTAAACAGTGATATATCTGTTTCAATAAGAAGTCATAAACATCCTCGGTCTTTTTTAGACAATTTTTCTCTAGAAAAACACAGATCGAGCTTTATAAAACTACTGGCAGAATACCTGTTCTTCGCTAGGTATACGTTCAATTAAGTTGATTAAAAAATAAATAATCATGTCTTTTAATAATTTCCTAGCATGTTTGTTTTTTATATCTGGCGCACAAATGAAACAATCTTAATATATTAAGTATATATCTTTATTTGTACAAGAATATATATTTTCAAAATAAAATATATGTATAAGAATAACTGAGAAACAAATCAAGGGTCAATAGCATTATATAAATATTCAAGTATATAGTTTGTAGTATTTTTAACAGCACGTTATTCTGAATAGAATATATATATATATATTTTATTTAGAAAGGACTATGCATAAGCTATGCTTGCATAATACCTCTAACTTTGCTAGTGCCTAAAAATCATTTCCGCAGTAATTTGTCTACGAAAATTACATAAACGTCTTCTTTGAACATTATTGAATAAAACAACACAAAAATTATGTAAATCAATGAACAACGAAACAATGAAATTACGACAATTAAAATAATATAATTTGTGCATTATTCTATTAGCATTTAAATTCCACAGCCTAGGATTGCGAAGGTCAGTGAGGGTAGGAAACAGGTTGAGTCACCAACACTCAACACTCATATTTCACATTTCTATTCAGAATAACGTGCTGTTAAAAATACTACAAACTATATACTTGAATATTTATATAATGCTATTGACCCTTGATTTGTTTATATTTCTATATATATATATATATATATATATATATATATATATATATATATATATGGAGACACACATGAGTGACGTTATAAAGGTTTTTTTGGTGGTTATTCCTACAAAATCCTAAAATCGTGCCCCTCAAATTAGCATATTGTAGATTTTATTCCTTCACATAGATACTAAAGACGATGTAGAAAATTATAGGAAGCGCATTGGTAAATTGGGAATGAATGGTTAATGATAATAAAGCACTGTTGTCTTGTCTTGTCTGTAGTATTAGTGCAATAAGGCGCAGGGGACAGAGACCCCTAGTAATATATTCTATGCATAACTCAGTAGACATCCCCTTATCTAGGTGTGCCAATGATACCTAGTGTATTTTTAATATACGTGTCCAGAGTTTTAATCTTCCACAACAATCAATGTTAATTCTACGTGACCAAACAAACTACCAAGTTTATTATTTTTCAATTAAATATTATTTTATTTCTGTATTACAATAAAAGTATTTTTTTGTGAATAATCAAAATAAAGATTTTATCAAAAACATATTGTATTTACTTTAACTCGATGTTTGATGTTATTTATTTATATTTAACATTTGTATGTTTATTATTTTAGTACGAGGTCTCGTGACATTCACACAGCAGCGTAACCAAAGGGGAAAGAATTTCATTAAACAACTTACAATTACATCTTCTTGGGCACTATTAATCTGCTTGTCATTGGTTGGTTAACTATTTAACCAGCCACAGCATTTTAAGGCCGACAAGGAATGTTATGAAATTAAAAAACATATATGAATTCACACATATCAGAGTTTTGTATGTATCTAACTCAGTGTTTCCCAATATTTTTACTCTCGTGGCACATTTTCCAAAGAAGAAAAAATCGCGACTCACCTACGTAGAAGAAGAAATTTATAACACTAGTTTTTTACCGACCGCCAACATATAGAAGAGAGGTGTTGTGATCATACCGATTTTGATATTTCGAGATTTCGATGGATCTCACGAATTGAGGTCCCTACATAACGTTTTGACTATTATTAGCATGATGTCTGTAGGTCTATCTGTCTGTCTGTCTGTCTGTCTGTCTGTCTGTCTGTCTGTCTGTCTGTCTGTCTATCGGTCTGTCGGTCGGTCCGTGTACACGTGCAGAGCAAATTCGGCTAAAAGGATTTTTATGAAACTTCATATAATGGGTGTTTTTTTTAGAGGTATAGAACTTTAAGTTGCAATAAAACAACGATGGATTATTCGATTGACATGAATTTTTTTTTATTCGAAAGATAATCTTGTGGCATTACATTTTAAATATGATTTCTGGCATATGACCGCCACGGCTGGCTCGGATGTAGTCCAATCTGGACGTCCAATTTTCGATGACTTTTTCCAACATTTGTGGCCGTATATCGGCAATAACATGGCGAATGTTGTCTTCCAAATGGTCAAGCGTTTGTGGCTTATCCGCATAGACCAATGACTTTACATAGCCCCACAGAAAGTAGTCCAGTGGTGTTAAATCACAAGATCTTGGAGGCCAATTCACAGGTCCAAAACGTGAAATTAGGCGGTCACCAAACGTGTCTTTCAATAAATCGATTGTGGCACGAGCTGTGTGACATGTTGCGCCGTCTTGTTGGTATGATTTAATGTAATGCCACAAGATTATCTTTCGAATAAAAAAAAATTCATGTCAATCGAATAATCCATCGTTGTTTTATTGCAATTTAAAGTTCTATACCTCTAAAAAAAACAGCCGTTATAAGCTTTTGACATCAACATTGGCACGAGTTGATCAAATTTTGGTAAAAATCGGTTAACTAGAAATGGGAGTTTACTCGTGTCGGTTTTAAAATTTTTGCGAATATTTCACAACAGAGAAATATTTCGAAAATAATTATTTAACAAAAGTTGCTATAAAAGTAATAACTAACAACTTTTATTTGAGACATTTTTTGATAAAGCAGCATAAATTAAACAAGTACTTTGTGATGGCGGTCGGTCTTGTGGTGGCCACAGCTGATTTTTTTTCTTTATGATTTCGCGGCACACCCTTTGGGAAACACTGATCTAACTAGTGGCAACAAATTGTGGGTACATATTAGTAATCATAAAATCCAATTACTTTTGATAAAATAATCTACGTGGTTGCATATAGAGACTTACAAGTGTACTTAATTACGAGATGTGAACCCATCAAGACATCTGCCCAGTTATTCAGTTAGTAATAACTTTTGAAATAATAATCAGTTCAAAAATTCCTATTGTATTGTTCCGGATCACATTATTGTTCTTTAATAAGAATAATTCAGGTTTTTAGATTGACCCTTTTGGGTAATTTTATTAGTACATTTTTGAAACATTCGTGTTTAACTTAAAAAAAAAACTACTTTTCGTTCCTTAATTTACGTCTTAAGAGCTTTTTTTGATACCACACGATGAATTTTAAAAAAATAATATTTTTTTTAACAGACAAAATATATTTTTCAAAAAATTAGTCTAATCAAAAATAACTGTTGAGCTATTCCGGTTCCCATCAATGTACGTGGAGTTTTTTAGATCAACCCCTCGGGGTGGTAGAGTGGGGACAAAAGTTTTTTGACATATTTTTGGCGAAATTCCATTAAAAAAAAATTAATTTTCAAAAATTTAAAATATCCGTCCAAAAAATGTATTTTTTCTGTAATTATAAATAATCTCGACCTCCACAAAATGATAAAAATACCCCTAAACAATAATGTAAATCCTTCCGGATCAGATGCCATTTAACTTTCCGTTTCCGCCTTACTGGAAAAAGGCATTCAGCCAAAGAACGAACACATACATCGCCCTCATCATTTCTTTTAATATATAAAATAGAATATTAATTAATGTTTTAAGAGGAATTCTTTCTACATTTTTAGTCTTAATGCATTAATGGGCGAAACATATTTTCAAAAGTTTCTTTATTTTGATTCGATTATAACAAAAAAGTTATCCTAATACCAAAAACCTTTGAAATGTGTGAAAATTTACATCACTTTATACTGAATACGAAAAGACGTATATTAATTTGAATATTCAATTCGAACATACATACATATAACGTACATGTACAAAACATGAAAAGCTATTAAAATCTCACTATCAAAAGCTTTGCTACCATATCAAAGTGTGTAAATAGTTATAGGGTATTATTATAAATTCGAAACGTGCTTAAATAAAACACCTCTACAGCATACAGTAAATTAAACAATAACCATACCTCAATTCAAAAACTTTTTAAGTAATTTGTTTATTATTTTTACATTATTGTTTAATTTAACTTAATTACTTAGTTCTAAGAAAATTGTTTTAGTTCATGAATTTACGTCTTTTACTTGATTTTGTCTGAGTGAACCTAATTTGCACAAGTACGGTGGAGTATGTAAACCGCAAAACCCGAGTTTGCTTAAACACTAGACACAAGTTTCCATAGTTGCCAACATAAAAATAATATATATGGTGGAAATACTAAATATTGTAAGCCACAGCTAAGAACAACGTAATTTAAGACGCAAACAACACAATTTTACCACTCAATTATGTTTAGGAAACTAATATTATTTAAAAATAAAACAAACTTATGCCTCAATGTTTAAGTTTGACACCAATATCTTTTGATAAAAGCTCATTTATCACGAAATCTAAAATACACATTAGTGGAGCTATTGTTATTGTCAGACCAAGTTTTCTGGGGATCCTTGGCTTGTCATTTTGGGGCCTTAAATAAAATACTATTTTTAAATTTATTATTTAAAATTTTTAACAAGCATATAATAGAGGCTACAAACACGGCGATTAAGTTTACATTTGACATTTTGACATATAAATATTTGACATTTTGATTTTGAGATATTTTCAGCACTTAATGTGCATGATATGGACCCCGATCGTTTAAACATATTTTTTAATGCTGTATTATCGATTCATTGTGGGTCATTTATATCGTTTTTACCTCGCCTACGACTTGGGTGGTAATCATCCGAGTGAAATATAGCCATTATATGCGAGTCAAATACAATATTTTATCAACAACTATAGTTTTATCACTAAAAACATAGTTAATTTAATTTAATAATGCAGCAGTTCTGAACGTCTATTGAAAAATTTCAGAACTGACATCACCAATATGGCTACCGAGCCATCATCTGATTGTAACCTACAACAATGTTTAAAATATATATATTTATTTATTGTTTTATTTACTCTAACTTATAAATTATCGCCACTCGACATTTGTAGTTCCTCTGAGAACCTGAAATATACGAGGGCATATTGAAAACTAATGCTTCCATAGCTATAACTTTATTAGTAATTGATATATTGTTTACATATAAATGTGAAATAATAGTATAAACTGTCCTCTACGCACTGTTATATTCACTTTTCCACATAATCGCTATTGACAGTAATACATTTACGCCAACGTGGTACGAGTTTTTCAAGTCCGTCACGGAAAAAGTCTGAAGACTTCCCACGGCACCATTTCCGCACCTCCACTATTACCTCTGCATCCGAAGAGAAACGCTTGCCCTTGAGATGTTCCTTAAGCTTTGGAAAGAGGAAAAAGTCACAAGGCGCAAGATCTGGGCTATAAGGTGGATGAGGTAAAACGTCATGAAACCCAAGCTTCTTCAGTGCTCCGCGCGTCCTCTGACTTGTGTAAAGCCGAGCGTTGTCATGATGCAGAATTGGCACTTTGTCTAGACAAACCCTACCTTCGATGGATATCAATGGGCGCTACACCCTCCGCAGTAAGAAATTCAATGACAGCTCGTTGTTTGAACCGCACTTCCATGCCGGCCGCCATGTTTAGAACTGTCATGCGCAAACGCGATGTTGCTGAGAATCTCCGCTAGGAGGACTTATGTACAGATACTTAAGGTAAATGGCAAACCACTTTTGACACGGTCTGGCCCGTCATTATAAAAGTTATGGCCATGGAGGCATTAGTTTTCAATATGCCCTCGTAGTTCCATACTGTAAAGAATATAAATATTTCACACTGATAATCTTCCAAGAACTCTAGAAAAGCGATCCACGAACGATACACACAGAGTAGAAGATCTATAGCACTGTTAAATATTGTGTTGCGGGAATAGAGTATATCAAAAGAAAACAAGCACAGAATCTTTAACAACAATATTGTTAAGAGCATTATGATATACGGCAGTGAAGGTTGGTAAGTGAAAAAGTAATCCGAAAAAATGCTCAGCGAGACAGAAAAATTTAGGAATATCTAGGATATGACATCACGAGAGTTAGCAACTCAAACCAAACTTCTACAGATTGCTAAACGACAAATCCAAGGAAATAAGGCTAGAAATTAACATAGATAAAACCAAATATCTAAAAATAGAAGGGATTGTCCAGATACTCGAGGAACTACAATGGTAAGCAGATGAGTTTAAATATCTAGGTACTATTGTCAATAATAATAATAATTTATTTGTAGAAATCAAAACTCTCTTTGCTTTATTTAAATCTAGCATTATATCTAAAGCCTGTAGTACACGATGCAATTTCTCGTTTTTGAATCTCGTACGATTTGTCGTACGATAATTATTGCACTGCGATTTTAGTTCAGATTTATCGGAAATAAAATTATTGTAGTATACCATCCAATATTTATCGATTTGAATCTGTACTAATTGATGCGCACTACGTCTATTTTTGTAAGTTGACAGAATTCAAATAATTGTATTTAACCTAGAGTGGACAGATAGTTTACCAATTTTTGAAGACTGATAATATTAATCTTTGTCCCGAATCAGTAAATCTCCTGGATTCGCAAAGCCGTACCTTTTTCTGTTCTAATTTATTACATTTGAAATTGACGGGAATTATTATTTTATTTATTTTATTATTATTATTTTTGTCTATAAAACTTTGATTTTTGTTTATCAAAAAATAGTATTGTTGTCATTTTTATCGTTATAAAATAGTTTAAGGAAAATAAAATCATATTACATTAATAATGATTCCGTTGAATTTGTTTTATGCAGAACGCCCAAATTGAATAAATAAATGAGAAGTATAGAAATTGTAATTAAGAGTAGTTTGTGGACAACAAATGTTAAAAAAAAAAATCTACAAACTTAATTCAAAAAAAAAAAAGAAATTAAATAAATCCCCCGGTACTTTTTTCCCGGATTGGAATGTTTAATGGTCACCTTAGATAAGTCACTAGTTGGATAATAAGATGTTGAATAAATCCAAACGTATATATAAATGTCCTAACAATGTGAACAGCTAAATCCAATTTATTTTAAACAAAATAAGAAAAATATTGCGAAAGTTGATACTAAATAACCTCGAAATATGTTTGACAGATGAATAGTTGTTCGCTACGGTCACATGCATATGCGCATCCTATACTGCGCCATTATTGGTTCATTCTGTCCAATATTTTAGGTGCAGACAATAAAAATTGGTTGGTTTTCAGTATCGTACAAGATCTCGTACGAAAATTCTATAGTACACGATACAATAATTTGTGTACTACAAATCGTACGAGATTCAAAACGAGAAATCGCATCGTGTATTTCAGGCATAAGAACTGAAAGATAAGACTGTACCTAATTTTGCCATTCTCTCATGTTCAGCGAGTGCTGGACAGTTCAACAGGAGCAAAAAGGACAGTTCAATAGGAGCAAAAAGAACAGCTCAGACTGGGAATGGAAAGTATTGCGCTGAATATATGGACTGGCACAATAAGGTAGAATGTGGAGAATTCAGAAAAATGAGAAGGTAAGAAGGCTCTGTGAGGATCATGATATTATAGATATAAAGAGCACCAGAATACGCTAGCTAGGTACATGATCCGGTTACCAAACAACGACAATGTACGAAGATTGTTCGACAGCATGGCAAGTATTATAAGGCAGAGAAGAAGGCCTTGAACAAAGTGGATGGATAATGTATAGAAAGGCCTCCAAATACTTTAAACTAACAATTGGTGTAAACTGGCTCCGAATCGTATATTCTGGAGATGATTCGTTGAAGTGGCAAAAACTCTGTAAGGGTTGTAAAAGCCATTGATGATGATACTATAGTTGAAGATGACAAAGTAGCTTATATAGTACGGTCATGTATAACGAATGTGAAATGATTGGTTACCGATACAAGTTTTGCAAACACCAAATGGAAGGAATAAAAAGTGAAGTTTGGTAGAAGGGATACGAAAAGAGATGAACGAAAGAGGACTGAGCGGAATCGGAAGACGCCGTAGAGCGTTGTAAACTGATAATAATAAATAAATAAAATGGTTATTAAGTTTTGAGGTTGTAAAAACAAGTCTGGAGTAGATGTTAATATGCTTTTAAATTTATATGAACCTATTACAAAAAAAGTCTCTTCTTTTTAGTTGATCTATCTAGTTTTTGCTTTATTAAATAACAATACAAATGATTTAGTATTTTTCAAACGAGTTATAAAATCCTCTTAGCGTAACAAAAAATTGTAGCATTATGAATATTGAATAATGTCAAATGATTTAGGGCTCAATAGTAGATTATTTTTCTGTATTAAAATAATGTGGTAGGTTGATAATATATATATGACAGGAGTAAAAACATGACTGCTGCCGGTGTTTGATTTATGAAATGTTGTTGTCTGATGTATTTTTAATTTTACTCCGCTGATGATCGAACAATTAGTAATTATTTTGTATTACTGTATTTCGAACACAAAAACAAATTGTTCGATATTAACATTGAATATTAAACCACAACAAAACGAAATAAAAGAAATTGGTTTAATTCCTAAAATTATTGGTTTTGATTTAGTTTTTCCAGTGGTTTTGATCAAATGTCAAATTACACAGAATTAGTTTCTGAATTTCTGGAAATAACAAGTTAAATATATAATGTAGCAGATATTTTGAAACGAATTTTATCACATTTATTTAAATTATCAGGTCGTCAAGGATGAAATTTGTAGTTAATAATATTGCCAACTTTAACAGTTTATTATTTGACATTGGCTTAATATTTTACCGTTCTCTTTTTTAGTTGGAAAGTTAAAAGTTCTAAAAAATATCAAAAACTTTTAAAAAAAAATTTTTTGTTGAAAATGGAACGGTCGGAAATTCGCACTATTATGAAGTATGAGTTCTTACGTGGAACTACGGCATCGCAGATCGCGCGAAACATTAATAGTGTATTTGGCTCTAATGTTACTACGCAGCAGACAATTGGTTCGCCAAATTTCGTACAGGTAACTTAAAAACAAAAAAAAAAAAACAAAAAAAAAAAACAAAAAAAAAAAACAAAAAAAAAACAAACAAAAAAATCACAGCAGAAAAATACTGCAACCAACTGGACGAAATGATGCAAAAACTTAAAGAAAAACAGCCTAGATTAATCAACAGATCGACTCCTATCTTATTGCATCATAATGCCAGACCACACACTGCACAAATGACTGTGGCAAAACTACAGGAATTGGAGTTGGAACCTCTTCATCGTCCTCCATACTCACCAGACCTAGCCCCCACTGACTACCACTTTTTCCGCAATTTGGACAATTTTTTAATAGGAAAACAGTTTAATTCCGACAATGCTATAAAACTGGCCTTCCAGGAATTCATTGACTCTCGTCCGCCAGGGTTTTATACCACCGGCCTGAACAATCAGCTTAACGCTACGTACAACCCCCAGAGATTACTAGTTTCTTATACAAAACTAATAATCTGAAATAAAATTAGTGACAATCTATACATCAAATTTTGCACAGAATTTTTATCTGTCTAATAGGATATTTTTGATTGTAGAAAAAATTATTGTAAAAATATTATTGCTCAATAACTTAATAATAGGTATCACACAACAATGTTCTGTAATTTTTTAAATATATTTGTGGGTTTCCAATAATTTTTATATTTATATAGTTTTGTGTAGAAATGTTCAAATAATACGTCAACATTTTTTTCGACATGATTGTTTATAGTTTAGAGCCTTCGTCGAAAAATATTATACTTGATGATAATGAAATGCCACTTGGTACAAGTATTCTTTACATAAAATAAATAATTTTTAACCGCAGCAACTATATTAAAAACCGCGGCAAATTCGAGATGGCCGCAAAAGTAGATTAACAAGTACAGTAACTATAAGTAATTTTCACAATAGAACAAATTATCTCCAAACATATTTGTAGAATGTAGTTTTAGCTACAATTTGCCGCATAGTACACAAATATGCGTCGAATGGTTTACAAGATGGCGTCTATAACGCAATTTGTTTATTTACAATTACACGATAGTTCTTTTTACAATTAAAAATATCCTATTAGATAGATAAAAATTCGCTGAAAATTTTGATATATAGATTGTTACTAATTTTATTTCAGATAGTTAGTCTTGTATAGGAAATCAAACGGTTGTGCGCACCCTTAAATGGTAAAAGTGTATAGACAATATGGGTGCATACATTGATAAATAAAATAATTCCTTATATTTGTAAGTTATCAATACTTATCAACCAACTTTGCCTTTGTTCTACAAATTTCATCCTTGACGACCTAATATATATACGGAGAAACGTCGATTATCCAGGACTCAATAATCCGTAGGATCAGATTAACCGGGGTCTTTACTTACATATTTTAAAGAACCAAACATATAGGAAAAAATAATGTTACAAATACAACAATGACAAAGTACAGACTATTAAAAAAGACTGAGAAATTTGTTTATCTACTACCATCAAATAATAAACTCATTATGCGTCCAACTGTAAATACATAATGCTGTTCATATTGCGACAAGTGTAAAAAAAATGTCGCGCATGTGTGCTCACCACGAAAAATTAACGTTTTTTTTTACACTGCAAGTTTTTATTTAGTAAATTATTTAGTTAGTTAAAATGTTTGGTCCTCAACAATGATTACTATTTGCCCCTCACACAGCCCATCTTTATAACTAGAATATTATTTATTATTAAGAATAAATAAAATAATAAATAATAGTATTTTAAATATTGTTGCAAATTACAATCAGCTGATGGTTCGGTTGCCATCTTGTGACGTCAGTTCTGAAATTTGACAATAATTGTCACTCAGAATTTTTGTGTTTTTAAATTAAATTTATTAATTTTTTGATGATAAAACTATATAATTGTAGATAAAATATTGTATTTGACTCGAATATAATGGCTATATATCACTCGGACATTAATGCGTAACGAATGCTAGAGCACTAACTATAAGTTTGAAGAACTATCTATAGTCTATTAAATTTAGTGCTGTGAATGGTCGCTTGCGTCACTATATAACAAACTTGTTAGTAACAATCAACAGTACAGAAGTCATAGCGTATAGTCTACAAATTTTAGAACTGTGAAAGCAGCTTTAAGTTGAGCATATTTATCTTGTATTACGTAAATCCGACACTACTTGCAAAAATATATATATAACGAGGAATCATAAAATAAAATACAGAAATTAAGTAAGCTATGGACAGAAATTGAAGAAAGAAAGAAAGAGTTTGCAGTATACAGATGTGTACACTGTGTATACCTTCTCATGTATACTGCAAACAATTGAAAACTAAATTTAATTCGTTATGCAGTACATACATAAATCCATTCTTGATTTAAATTATTTTTTCTTAATTACCATTTTCATATTTTAAATATTTAATAAATCCATCATCTATTTCATTTTTTTTTATTAAATAACATTCTAAACACATGCTAAAAATTTTCATGGCCAACAGCCAGTTTTTTTTTTTTCAATTGATCACTCGGTATATTAGCGTTAGGTTAAATAACAACAACCAACAACAATTGTTTAAATAGAATACCGATTCGCATATAATATGGTTTATTATTCGTATTCACACGTACAATGTAAGACGACAACTGATTAGCTTATCAAATCACGAGTATTCTATTAATTAACGTTAATAAGTTATAGGTGTGACGTCACCTAATGTATTGTCACTTACACTATAAATGATGGAGACGTAACAAGGGTTTCATGGTAACATATACATCGTCGACATTCTTTAAAAACCTCCAAATATCATATATTTTTGCTTATGATTTTTTTTATTAAAAAACTTGCTCTCCATGTTCTGTTAAAAACTCCCGTTCCCGGAGTATATTAGTGCCTCTGGTGGCGATTATTTAAACCACGTATGTGCGATGTTATAGTCAAAAATATTGTTAAAAACTCGTAAGACGGATAAAGCAGCTTTTAAACGCAACCAGTTAAAAATAGTTATAAGTAAACTCGGAAGTCAGACATAGTTCTTGAAGTTAACAAATTTTTGTTTTGGTTATTATTAAATTCTCGTATTTAAAATAATAATAATAATAATAATAAACAAATAAATCTTATCTCCTGTGTTCTTTCTCTCTTATCTCCTGTATGTGTTAATTGAGAATTACCCTCACAGAAATAAGAAATAAAATTTTCTGGTATAATACTGTGGAATATGAAATTTTGTGTTACATTTCTTTCCGCATATAACATTCATTTTTAATGATCTGCACAGCTATAAAATTCGTAATAACTTTTTGCTGAATCATAATGCGAACGAAAATTAATTTTTACACCATCATAAAATGTCAATTATTTACACAATATAGGTTATGTCACATAATTCAATAATACTAAATTACAGATTACGATTAACCTATAAATATAAGGTAGATATTACCAACTTGTAAATAATAAAGTACCTATGTTGACAAATGACAACCCCTGTGTTTTCCAAAGAAATTGTGTTATTTAAAAATTAATAATTCTTTTTGTAATGATTTCAAAATTGTTAGTTAGAATTACTTTACAACATGTAACAAGGTGGCCTCATAATAATAAGCTCACTATTATTGTTTATGACGGTTTTAAAACTGAAAATATACAGTGTAAAATTAAGAGCGGATATTAACCTATTTTTATAGGAAATAAAAAACATAATGAATTAAAAAGATCTACTTTGTTTTAATGAAGGGACAAATGAGGTACAATACTACTAGCGCTGTTAGTGACTTCCAGTAATAAGACAGTTTTATAGAAAAATCAATTGATATGCATTTTTTTAATGTTGAAGATTATGGTTAATGATTACGTTAATGAACTGGAAAAAACGGCAGTTATGTGTCAAACAAAAAATACTGTTCTAAAATATATAATTTATTTTTCCGGCTTCGTAGGTATAACCAATAAACCCTTGTACCAACACATACGTCTCTGTCTGTACGTTATAAATTCACCCCATGTTATATCAGTACCACCTCTGTAACTGTGAACTTCCTGGACGTGCCTCAAACGTTCCAAATTACCGGATCTTCTCCATACCATTGTTCGGTGAGAATCTGGAAGAATTCCAATTCTGGACTCATCGGTAAACAAAACTAGGCCAACCATTATCACACCAATATTGAAAATTGTGTCACCAGTCTAATCTTGCTCTGCGACTGCCTGTAAAGAGGGGTTGACATCTGATTGGTCGTCGAGATAGAATATTAGCTTCGTGGAGACGATTTCTTACAGTATCGCGACTAATGGTTAAGTTTTGCACTCGCTGTAACTCTCTTACCAATTCGGGTGCTGTAATAGTAGGTTGTCTTCTAGCATTTAAGACCAAAAATCTGTCTTGATCTGCTGTTGTACAGTGACCAAGTCCCGGATGATATTCGGCCGGACTCCCTACTTCCATGTAACGCCACCATAACCGACTGATGACACTTTGAGAAACTCCTATCCGCTGGCCTACATCAACTTACCTGAAGCCAGCTTGGAGTAGTCCCACCGCACGATTCATCTCGTGAATAATTAGATACTGTCGCTCCATTATTAAAAAATAATGCCACTACTTAAAAACACTTCAATTATTAATATAAACGTTTTAAATCGAATTAAAATGAAACACTAATTTATATTTGTCAAATTTGTATTTGTTTTGTCTTGTTGGTTATTGTTTTTACTTGTTTTCCATAGCCAACTACTCATAATTGTATGTACTAAAAACATGAAATAACATTAATTAAACACTCTTTATATTAAAATAACTGTAGATTAATACTCTTGAACAATTTAATTTTATGAACAGTCCTGGTTTATATTAGATCACATAATTAACTATTTAGTATATTAATTTTGAGATGTTATTTAAAGATTTTAAGGGAGTTGGTTAAAAGAGAAATGTTTTGTGGGCAAGTGGCTGTTAAATAGCCATCGGAGGTTTTCCGCTGATTAATTTTTTTAAGACTGCCGATCGTTGTTTGAACAATTTATTTGTTGTTGAGATCTCAAAGGTAAAGAGAACAGTTATAAAATATTGTTAAAATTGTTTAGAGTGCGTTCCCAAGAGAATATTATTCAAGTTATTCTCCTGTGACAATTCCAAGTACAGTCATGTAGTTAAATCAGAACCGTTTAGTTTAAAAAATACGAGCAATAAGAAAAATGTAATTAGAAGCAAAGCAGTATGCCGCTTGCTGCTGGTGCCCTGCCGCCACTAATAATTCTAGGCGGCACGACGAGCTATAATCAAATATCTGAGATATATAGCATTACATAACTTTCCTTACAATTGCAATTAAAATTTTTTAAGTTATGTTTTACAATTGTTCTAGAGATATTGATTTTATAATAACGCGTTCACAGCTATAATTAACGCAATTCCCTTACAAACTTAATGGTATATTGTTTAGAAAAAATGGATTTTTATAAATTTCTTTACTTTGTATAAACCGCATATTGTGATTACATCACGTTTATGAATTTTATTTTCGTTTATTAAAAGGCGGCACTCAATGAAAATTAATAGAATAACATCTGCAAGGTTGTTAGTTTTCCTGAAATTTCCAACTGAGTACTACTAAAACGTATGCCATTCTCTAAAGTTTCATTTGCGAAGATCTCGTATATTTCTCCTGAATGATATTTGAAGTCTGTCTTAACACATTTATATTATTTTTGGATTAATTCGGTATAATTAGTTGCATTTGTTATCTCCAAGACATTTTTGATATATATGTAATGCAGTAGGGCCACATGTCCAAAATTATATATTTTACACAGCATGATGTTCATACTAAGAAAGTATCGATATTTGGGTATTGATAATATCAAATAAAAATTATAGATACCGGTATCGTATCGAAAAAAAAATATCGATAGTTTCAAATATCGAAAGGAAAAATTTATATATTTTCTATAAAACGTAAAAAAAAACATTTTATTCTTATAATAACAATCTAATTGTTTTACAATAATAAATAGATTAAAGTAGTATGGGAATTAAAGTAGTATAAATGACTGAAAAGTGACAGATAACCTAGGTAACAATAAACTGGATACCTACAAACAAAGTAGGTGAGGAAGATTCGTTCATGGAAAAACTAATAAATAAGAGGCGTTCATGAAGAGAAGAGGTAGGCGAGACCATGTAGCCTAGTAAGAGTTCATATACACACCAGTTTTGCAAGTGAAAGATCGGAAATCCCTTCATAAAATATTTATTATCTATTATCGTTTTCATAATTCTGCTGTCCTAGATTTTCACTAACTAAACTTAACCTAATTACCTAAATTGATTGTATTTACTAGTGTTTATTACACTATTTTTAATGGGCTTATATTTGGGGGAAAATAAAGTACTGTATACCTAAAAACTAGGTAATTAGCTTAGGTTTAGTTAGTAAAAACCTAGGAGAGCAGAATTAGAAAAATTAGAAAAACGATAATAGATAATAAACATGTTACGAAGGGATTTCACTTGCAAAACTGGTGTGTATACAAACTCTTGCTGAAACCTATAGGTCTGAGTGATTGTTTAAAATAGAATTAAACACTCCACTCTTCTTCATTGCAAGCACCGAGAAAACTCCTTGGTTTATTTTGGTTAAATAGGTCCACACTTTGCTTCTTGGTAGTGACATTTTTAATTAAAATACAAAAATGACCAATAACATTTCATAACCTCCAACGGAGAGAAAAAATGCGCCAAACGCTAGCAACTACTAAATCGTTCAACGCATGTTTCTTGGCTTACTATGTCTTGCGCCATTGCGATTGTGTACCTCTTCTACCAGTTCTTACAAGAGTACAATTTTTAGAAGTGTTTCTTATTGAAAAAAATTTAATCACAGAAATATTTATGTGTATAAATAAAAATTTTACGATATTGTTTCAACAAAAAAAAAAAAAACAGAAATGATACGATACTGGGTCAAATGTACTGATATTAATAAAGTATCGGAAGATTAGTATCGATACTAAAATCGCGATATCGAATGAGTAATATCGATACTGGTATCGTATCAATAGTATCGGAACATCCCTAATTGTTCATGATAATAAATTATGTAATTACGTTACAGCTCCACACTGATGACCAATATTTCATTGAAAACTAAGTTTTAAAACATGATTACTTAAATTATTGTAGATTATTTCGAATTTCGGTAAATTTAAGATTATGGCTGTACTGCAAAAATTCGAGATGTGGGCTTACTGCATTACATGTGCGATATGTAGTACATGAGTAGAGGTGGCCAATCTAGGTGTGAATACGTTTTAATCCTAAACAAATTAAAATGAACAATTTGTTTTTCCAGTAGACGTTATTAATGTTAAAATCGATAGTAGTGACAGTGGCGATCAGTTGAACTCTTCTTACAAACAATTGCTTTTCTGATACTGTTTACATGTTGGTATACAATTTATATTTATTAGTAAAATCTTGTTGATAATTTGTTATTATTATTATTATAAAAAATGTATGTGCACTCAAACTTTCTATTAGAATTTCCCTGTTTCCAGTTTCAAGGGTTTTGTAGGTATGACTACCAAAAAAACTCTTATAACATCACTCGTGTGTCTGTCTGTATGGTACAAATTGTAACCAATGGCCTGAACATAAAATGTTAAAATTTGGCACGCTTGTACTACTCTTTAACCCACATATAGGAAAAATATAGAGTTCAAAAAACACATCGCGGGATACATAATAAGGTATTTAATGAAAATATAAATATTTGTTTTTAAATTTTTAGTGGGGTATCACATGAAACCTCTTAATGCGTGGATAAACACACATTTTTTTTTTTAATTTAATTTTTTTTTTTTTTTATTTGATGTGATTTTTGCCAAAAATATGTCAAAAAACTTTTGTCCCCTACCCTTTTTCCCAGAGGAGTTGATTTAAAAATCTGAACAAAATGTCAATAATGTACAATGATGGTAACCGGAATAGATCAACAGGAATTTTTGATCATAATAGTTTTTTGAAAAATATCGATTTTTTGTGTTCATGATAAAAATAATTATTTAAAAAAAATGTATTGTGTGGTATCAAAAGAAAGCTCTTAAAACGAAGATTAACGAACAAAAAGTAGTTTTTTTAAATTCGTTTCCTTTAATCCGATTTTAGCAAAAAAATGTGCAAAAAAAAGTTCTTGTCCCGCCCCCTTTAACCCAAAAGGGTTAAACTAAAAATCTGAAATATATATAGGTAATGATCATCAGAGCCGCAGTAAGGAACACTAGGGGCAAAACCGTGTTTTGGCGCCCTTGCAAAAAAAAGGTCCTCATCTCCCAAAATCCAAGTGATGAGCAAAAAAAAAGGTCTTCACCTCCCAAAATCAAAGTGTTGAGAGAAAAAAAAAGGTCCTCACCTGCGCAATGCGGCGCCCCTTAATCAAGCTCGTCAGCGCCTTTTCCTTAGTGCGCTAGAGGCCGTTTCAAACACATTGTGGTTTTGAGTTGAAAATCTATATTAACAGTTTTATTATCCTTGAAAAGTCAGATATTGTTACTTCCCATTTTAAAAATGTTGATTGTCAATGGTTTTAATATAAAAAAATAGATTTTTGTTATTTTTCTTTAAAGTATAAATTGTTTATATTTGAAAAATTCCAACCGCAAGTTGTTGATTTTAATAAGCGATTTTTAATTAAAAATGGCTGCAGAATGCATTTGTTTCGCCCTCCCCTCTAATTTAATCATTTGCGAGTTGAAACGTATTAGCAGAAAAACTTATTAGCGTGTTCAATATGCGTTTCTATTTGCAATGGCAATGCATGTTCTTAAACGACGCATAAAAATCTTTTTATAAGCGACTAATAGAGCGAGGCGTTACAGTAACAATCGCACCATCGACGTCACCTTTAATGATCGCATGAGCTAATATTTGTATGTATGTGCGTCATGCCATCTCTGTACGAGTAAGATTACAGCAACTTTAGAGAATAGACTTGATATTATTGAGCGACTAGACAGGGGTGAGACAGCTTTCGCAAAGGCCTTTTATAACGTGAGTCAGTCAAAAAACGTATAATAAAAAAGAACGCAGAAAACTTTTGGGATGTACAAGAAGGGTGTCTGAACGTCTAGAGAGCTGTGGAACTATAAAAGTTTCTTATTATCCCTACCCCTCCCCCCACTATATTAACTCACAATATACCAAGAGCGAGGGTAGAAAAGTTGCTCAAAGCTATTTTTTATAAATATTGCTTTCAATTATTTTTCTAATTTCTTTCCTACAATTCATTTGGAAGATCGCTCGCGAAATTGATGATAAATAGAAGTTTTACACATGTTTTTTGTTGTCAGAACTGTTCTACTGTTTTTCTTTCACTCTGGCATTCCATGAGTCGAAGGGTTTGAACACAGAGATAGATAGTTTCCGGCGCCTATATGTGCTAGCTAACCGGCGCCCATTTTTAAGAATAATTATCCCTTGACTTTCAAAGGTACTCGGACACGTTCAAAAATTGTCGGTACTTGTAGACGCATGCACAAATGTTTAGTGATTCGAACAAAGACTCCAACGTTTACTGTTATTAACAAGTAAATGTTTACAGTGCAAAGAGCAAGTATTAAAATACATTCTTATTGGCTTAAAACACTATTAATCATACATCAAAATTCCAAGTAATGCACACGGAATCGGCATATTTCAACAGAAATTTTTTGATCTGATTAGTTTTTCGAAAAATATCGAATTTTTTGTGTCATGTATGTTAAAAGAAAGCTCTTAAAACGTAGATTAAGAAATGGAAAGCAGGTTTTTAAAAGTTGTTTATTTCAACACTATTTTTGCCAAAAATGTGCCAAAAGAAGCTTGTCCCACATCCTGTAACCTAGATTTAATCTAAAAATTTTGAGTAATGCACATTGATATGAACCGGAATAGTTCAACAGGAATTTTTGATCAGATTCTGTTACTAGAAAATATCGCAACATTTTTATTTTTGAATAATTTATAGTAGTGAAATATTTGTTTATATATCAAATAACAAATTTTTCCAATTTGAATATCTATGAAATCCTGAAATATGTGAAAATTCAAACTTCACAACTATTTTTCGGTTAACAAATAAATACTTCTTACAAAATAAGGTTTTTTTTATATATATTATTCTTTTTAATTAGTTTGCCCATTCCAATAAAATGTAGTAGCAGTTTACGGTGTTCCAAACTGTTTACAGAGAAAAATTGTAGATCTTTACTGTCCTCACAAACAATTCAAAAATAGTCGACAAGTATTCAGGAAAAGAGTGAGCTGATTAGCTCATTCTGGGATAAAATAAATCATAATTTATATCTTTCTCCATTGTGGTTATATTTATGAAGTTCAGGAACATTTGTTACTTTAATATTTACGTATACTGACTTAACAATTTTATAATTAACGCGCTTATTTAGTGTGAAACTTTAAATTTTACTCATATATTTCATATAAATCTCAAGCTGGACACCATTGTAGAATTATCGTTTTAAAAACTAAATCAATCGAAATTATGTAGATTTGTTTATTGCGTTCCTTTCCGAGTAAACATGATCAGCGAAATTGTTAATAAAGAAAGGCAAACATTGTACTAATACATATTAGTACATTGTAGTGACTATTGCGCCCTATAAATTAAACAGATACGTAAGCTCTAAATGTATATCTTTTGTTGAATATTATTTTTTTAAAACAATGCTATCTATCTCAGAAAGATGCTTATTGTGCTATTGTGTAACACTGCGGTAGGTAGGTTGTAGAGATGTCCATCATTTTGTCGATCGAATGACGTTTCTTATTTGTTAAATTCCCCATTAAAAAATAGATGGCATTCTCCCCTAATCAGATGTCTTAATGCATCCAGGATGAAGGATAAAGTACAATACACTTCATTTGTTTCAGTGGCGTAGCTAAAATATTTCACCGGGTTTCAAGAATTATATTAACGCCAAAAAAATAAAATTATTTTCGATTTATCTCAAGGATAATCACTTGCATTATAATCGATTTTTCCCCAATGTATTCGTTAGAAGATAAATACAAAAGTAAATAATTTGTACTTCTATTTGTAGGCTATTCCAGGGGTCGGCAGATTGAGGCTTGCGAGCCGCATGCGGCTCTTTGAAGATATTCGTGTGGCTCTTCAGATTAATTTAAGCTACACATCTAACGTACTAAAACCTTCTAAGGCAGGGGTTCTTAAACTTATGTAGCCCGAGGACCCCCTCTTGAACAACATTTTTTTGCGGACCCCATCCCAAACTTAGGCATTTTACGTCGTTCTTGAGACTTAATTTCTAGCTCAATAATCTCATAGGTACTACGTTATAATAAATATTGGTAAAAATGTATCTCTGGTTATTTTAATAAATGGTCTTGCGCATTTATAGAGATGAACATTTTTATTAGCATATAGAATAAAAAACATAAAATGAATAAAACTAGTAGTAAAAAGAATTTAAAAAGATGCAAATTATAATACGTTATATTCTAAATAATTATATACGTTATTGGTCAAAATAGATCTTATTATAATATGTTTTTTGTAAATAACTTGCAGTTAAAATAAAAATAATTAAATTTTTACTAATTATTGTTTAGTTATGTCAATAACTAGTTAGATAATAACAAATACAAAAAGTCTTGACCATGTAGGATTTTTACTAAATGAGTTATTTAAATAAAAGTGAAAAGTTGGGGGATGAAAAGTTAATGTCAAAATTGTTTCGCGGACCCCAGTTTAAGAACCGCTGTCCTAAGGAAATGCAAGTTCATTACTTATAATTCAATAATTCAAATCATTAGGAAATTCAATACTGCATATTTACTTTTTTCATGGCTGGCTGCTTTCTGTTATTGCTGGAGTTTTTACATCTTCATGAATCCATACAAGACTCAAGCGTGTAAGTACGTCGAAAAAAGGATTATAAATTTCGTGATCTGTCACAATTAAAAAAAAGATGCTGTCCGCCACTATTTAAGAGTTTTAAAGTTTCATTGCAAATTATTACAAACTCCGCTTTTTAGAATTTGAAAGCTGATGTAGCACAAAACGACTCACAAAAAATAGAGGTGATCGTGTATCATTTTGTTAATAGCTAAGGATCCAATCTTAAGTTGAGGTTCTGTTACAGCATAAGTGGCTTTAATGTCTTTTTCAATTATCTTTTTAAGAACAGCAATGTTTTTTTTGGGAACAGCTGTAGGCAGACACCCTACTCCTTTTTAGTGTTGAACAGAATTCCGGCCTCGTTCAAATTCTTTATATCAGCGGTAAATTGTAGAAAAAGAAGGCGCTTGTAACTAAGGCACCCAAAACTAACTTTCTTTGCACTCATGAGCGCTTAAAACTTTTTAAAATCATAATAAGTCATGATTCGAAAATGCTCCTTGGTTAATTTCGTATTTTGACACAACGATAATTTATAATAGTATATTGTGCAACTATCGCGGAATATGTCTTCTGGGCGTGCTTTTCCTCCTATTACCATTTTTTAATAAATAAATAATCGAGAAAATACAATATAAATATGATTAATAGTCATTTATGCGCGCTTAGTCAGTACGGGAATGAATACTCGTACACTGCACATGCGTATTGGTACGAATTTATTCATTCTCGCACCGCTGCACATGTGCATTGGTGGAAATTTACCATTTCCCGTCAACTAACAATATCGAAATGAGACAGTTCCATAGTAGTCGTAGGAAAAATTAATTAATGAGTTCTATTTTTTTTATAACTTATCTTTAAATGACAGGAAAATAACTGCATACAAGATAATGCTACTTTTGTATTCCACGGCCTACCTGATTTTCTTATTATCAATAATTCTAGTAAAACGTGGATTAGTGTTACTTATTAACGTTCGTGCATGTCCGGCATACGTTTTTTAGGGTTTTGTAGGTATGACCAAAAAACCCTTATACCGTCATTTTGTCGTCCGTCTGTCTGTCTGTTCAGTAAAAATTGTAGCCAAACGGCTAAACCTAGAGAGTTGAAATTTGGCATGCTTGTACAACTTTTTGACCCGCACATAGGAAAAATACTAAAAGATCTAAAAAACATATCCCTCTAAAAATATAAAAAATATGTGCTCATCGAAAAAAAAAAATATTTTTTTAAAATTCTGAGTATCAAATGAAAGCCCTTAGTACGTGGATTAACGATCAAAATTTTATTTTTGCAAAATAAATTATTTTGACGCGATTTTTACCAAAATTGTGCCCAGATGATTTAAAATAAAAATCTGAAAAAATTCTAAGTAATGTACATTGGTGTGAACCGGAATAGTACAACAGGAATTTTTGATCAAATTATGTTTTCAGAGAATAATGCATTTTTTGTATTTTTAAGCAAAATATGTTAAATATTTAATTTACTATGTAACCCAGCAGATCAGTCAGCGCTTATAGCGATGTGCGTTTCGTCATTGGTTTTCTAATTTGCCAAAGAGGTAACTTGCAAACTAGAGTTCGAATCCTGTCAGTTTTAATTTTTTTGTTTTTTTTTGCAGTTTTCTTTTGTTTAAATTATTTTGTCAAAATTCTAGTTATATTTTGGTAAATGTTGCATTTAATTTTTAAAAGTGTAAATTTAATAACCAGTGGGAAGTGTTGCAATTATAATTTAATTCTATGTTTGATGTATACGAAATCAGAGGGCGGGGCTAATGATTTAAGCAACCAATAGAAGCCATAGGCGAAATTTTCAAAATCTTAATGAACCTTGCTATGTAAAAAAAATACTGCACATATTTAGAAACTTAAATAATGGTATTAGGCATTCGAATTAAAATTCATAAAAAATATTTTGACATAAAATTTGTTTTGGCATCCCAAATACTCATCATTCAGTTAATAAATACCTGCAAAACCCGGAAATGTGTGAAAATTCACACTTCATATCAATTTTTTTTCTAATATCTGGAGGCGCTGTCGACAACTACGGCACAGGGTTGCACTGCAACTCTGCTACCCTGATTTGTTCTATTGTTCATTTGTAGTGTATGGTTTTAGTATACAAGAAATGATGAGATCCTGTTTCCTCTTGAGCATTAAGATAATCTTACCCCTCTTAATATATGGAATAATAACTCGTCCTCAAGTTCGTATAATCTTGAATGTATATAAACAGCCATAATATATATAAAAATATTAGTGTACATGGTACGTTAGAGTGTTAGAAATGGATAAAATAAATGCACTGTCTATTTATGATGTGAACGCAAACACTTGTTTTTTATTTAATGTGGGTGTTGCGTAAGGTGATACGGAATCTAGAGTCGCAGTGCAAGTATGCGCACCGCGGCTCATAGAGGAACTGAACTGAAATGAACGGGAAGTAAAGGACAATGTTACAGAGTGCATTAAAAGCATAGTCTAAGGGCCCGTCTACGTCTACCTTGCGAAATTTAAAGTACTTCCCTTGAAAGCTGTAGAGGACTGAAAGTGGTGAGCAAAAATGTATTTCAACCCTTTCATAGTGGTACTACACACTTTTTGCTACATTTTTTATAAGACTTCAAGAAAGATTTGCAAAGTTGTATAGTTATCAAAAATGCTTACAACATACCATGAAAAATATTATGGACATATTTAGAATACATGAAATTTTATGGACATCATTTGATAAAAGTTAAAAAATTCAATATTTCGGATTTGCTTTCCATCAAATGTCTTACAGAATATCATCATTAATATCGATAATATTAAATGCAAGAGTTTTTAAGAAATCGGGAATTATTATTTTTTAAATAAATTGCCAGATATGGTAAATAGAATCGAACCTCTAAAGGTGATACTACCAGGGACCTGAAGCTGAATTTATTTAGGTTCAGGTTCGGATTCAGGTTTAATGTGGTAATTTCGGTTCGGTTTCAGGTTCAGGTTCAATAATAGATTTTTTTTTAGGTTCAAGAACTCAAATTTTTTCAAGTTCGGGTTCGGGTTCAATGAAAATTTTAAATAAAATTATAAGTATACTCTATTTCACTTTGTAATACATAACTAAGAGGGAAACTTCATTTTTTATGTTGTATATTTATATCATCTTAGGGTGATTATTCTGAGATTGACAATTAAGTGACATTAATGACAATCTTTCATTTGTAATTTTTGAAATTTCATTTGTAATAATCTAAGAAAATTCAAAGCCATATTTACAAGTTGACTAAAAATTCAGTAATAATGAATGACACATTTTGGTATTCACCATTTCGGTACTTAATACCAAAATTGCACACAAGATGGCACGCAATGTCCATAATGTATGAAGTAGAATTAATAAATGATTCGTTGCTTCACAAACTATAGCCTTAATTTGTAAACATTAACAATTAATAATTGTCCGTATTTATGTTATCCGTTCTATTATTCAGAATTCTGACAGGTGTTTACAGGTTGCCCTGACAATATAAGATGGCCGACCAATAACATATTGTTGGTTATTTGTAAATTAAGTGTTTTAAACCATGATTATGCTTATATCGATTTCAGTCAGTTGAATTGAAGTTTTCCACAAAAGTATTTTCATTTACTCATGTCTTTCATTTACGAATTTAATTAGGTATATTTACTTTACATTTAATTACAAGTATATATTTGAAAATTATTCTCATTGTCAGTTGGTTACCATAGCAACACTTTTCGCACTACTGCATTAAGTAAATTACGGTACAGACTTTATTGATCAAACAAAAATATATATATGAAATATATGTAAAGACTACAGAATATTTTTTTATTCATTTGTTTTGTTTAATTATTGTTTTACATATTACAATTACCTATAATAGTATATTAAACATAAATTTCATAAGGCATGATTTTGCCGTACGCACCGAAGTTAGAATACGAGTTTTCTAATCGACAAGTGCGGCAAAAATCCTTATGTAACGTATTTTTACTATTTTTTCTATTTTACTTTTTCATACATTTTAAAATAATAAAATTGCACTATATAACCAATTCTCGATTAGGGTATTTGGTATGTGAATATAATGGTTGGCCGGTTTGACAGTTTAATATATTTCAAGGTAGCTATTTTGGTATTATTATGTCTGCAGGATTTTATAAATAAAATATGCCAGTGTTAGAATTTTTAAATGATTTTGTATTTTAATAGAAATGAGATATTAACTGATCGGAGATGTATCGGTAACTGGTTAGTACTGCTAACTTACAGCCGTCATAGAGAAAGGTTGCTAGCAAAAGGGTCGTGAATCGTGGTGAGCAGATGGTTTATGACCTCTTTGGGGTAAAAATAATTTATTTAGTGAAAGGAACGTACGTGACTATTTGTAAAATATAAAACTTGTAAAATAAATGAAATTGTAAAAATACTAAAGAAACATTTTAAACCCGGCGGAAATTGGTAATAAGAAATTATATTGGATGGGCCATAAACCACTGCCGCCACACTATCAATTATAAGTAAAATTTGTAAATTATTGTACCAATTTTACCAATTTTAAGAAATAAAATGTTATGTGTCATTATAACACTCAATTCAGTTTTTTAATTTTTCCCTTATGAATGCAAAATAGAAAAAGAAATTAAAGAATGTTTTGTAACAGTTAGTTATTTGTAGAAAAGAACTCGAGTCTGGGCGCCGGTAATATGCAAGATTATTAAAGAATAAGGTTGTCTCGTAACTTGTAGTGGTGGGGGTAAATAGAGAGGCTACGCGTCATCCGTATGCTAACGGTACGTCAGTCTTTATTTATCGTATGTGTTATATACAAGTGAAGTTTGATTTTTGTCTATAAATATAAAAATATCGTTTAATTTTTTGATTTTCTACTGGTTTTAATTTCTTTTTTCTTCTCAAGGAATGTTTCTTCGTTTTTAACCCGTAATTTTTCTTCTGCCCTAATATTGAAAAATATCAATACCCTAATATTGAAAAATAACAATATCAAATTGAAAAAATGCATAGAACAAATAAGATTTGTGTTCGCATAAAAAAATTTTATTGTATAGTTTTTTCTGTTAAGAGTCTAGTTTTGTTTATAGAGGAAATATTTAAAGTTTTTTAGTACCAGTTTTAACCAAGAAACACCCCCTAAGAAAGAAAATTTTGAGATACCATGCCTATATTTGAATCCTGGTTCTAGTCTATTGTACCAAATTTCGTTAAAATACGTCCAGCCGTGTTTAAAAACTGATATAACCTCCAATTATATTAATTACTATATTATTATAGTAATTTGTTTTTCTATTTTTATTTAAATACACCTAAAATTATATTTGTATTTGATTTTATTTTTATTTATTAACTATAATACAAACCTTAAATTTTATATAAATCAGTATAAAATTTCCTTAGGTTTTTATTTCTAATTTATTCACTAGAACTGTCTTGAAATAAATATCTATTATGAAAATAGTCAATAAAAGTATTTAAAAACGTGCAACATCTATATTAATTCTGTATGCTAGTTTGAACTACGCATACGTGTGACGTATTTCCTCTCACGCTCTGATTGGTCAGAATTTACGAGACAACCTTTACTTTAATAATCTTTGGTAATATATACTGGCTTCCGTCTTTCGACACCCCTGTCTCTATGTATGTTAAAGATCTATATATACATGTCAAATTTCAACTCACTACGTCCTTCCGTCTGGCCACAAGTTCTACCGTACAGACAGTCAGACATATATTGGTAACTGTATTTGTTTCTTGATTATACTTACGAAATCCTAAAAATTTCAGTTACATTATTTTCCCAAATATGCTATATAGTTTGACATATGTGACGTAAATATCCTTTTTAAAAGATTCCTTTATATCTTCTGGTGAAGTGGGGTAGGGGTTAAAAACTACCCCTATCAGTGTTTGTATAACCAAGAGATATAAACTAAATATTATGTTGTAGAGTATGTGTGCATTCTGTTGATAAGTTAAGCAGTGTAAACAATTTTGGACAGTTTAAGAAACGATCCAGAAATGTTCCCTCCATCGACACATACCCCAATGTGTAGCACACGTGTTTCCACTTCTGTTAAACATAGAGTTCCTGTCTTATGTTTGAAGTTCTTGCGATACCAACAAACCTCCAAACAACAAACTTTTTGACAAGTTTTAAATATGACTGTTAACTGAACGTCAGTTTCATGAAGTAGCTAAAACACTGAAACTTTTTGTTTTCAATTTTAACTAGTAATTGATATGGTTTAATTAGTACATTACAATGGTTTCGTGCTAAAAATAAAACAGTTTAACTTATGCTTTATGTAGGCCATATTTTAACCAAATCCGGGGCACTGGTTCATTAGGTTCCCAACAATAAACAAAACGAAAATAGTAGAAATTATAGAAAAATAAAACATATTTGTGATGCGATAAAACGATAAACGATACAGAAGAATATCTACATCTTTAAAACGATCTTCAGTTTACGTAAGATAAGTGTAAATTTCTATTTGTATATATTATATATATAAGGCAACGTCTTTCTGCCGGCCTATCTGTCTGTCTCTATCTGTCCGTCTGTTTGTCTATATGTCTATCTATCTGTCTATCTGTATGTGCGGTTTTTACTCAAGAACTGTTGATTCGATTTACATGCAGTTTTTTTCTATATGTAGCTACATTATCTGGTTAGGTTTTTTGCTATGTTTATCAAAATCGGTTCTGTAGTTAAAAAGTTATAATGACGTTAGTATGAAATCGATGTTTTCATACGAACGACTTCGTACTAATGACTTTCTTTCAAAATATCTTTTTAAGGTTTTGTAGGTATAACCACCAAAAAACCGTTATAACGTCACACATGTATCTGTCTCTCTGTCTGTACGGTAGGGTTGCACATCGAAGGCAAAACATCGATGTTTAACATCGATGTTAACATCGGCTCTTAGTATCGATGTTGAAAAAACATCGAAGGAAAAACATCGATGTTTCCGATACATCGATGGCTTATTAAAATTTAAAAAATCTATTTATTTATATGATATAGGTTTTATTTAACAACGTAAAGATAAAATACGAAAAAAAGTAACAAATAATACACAAAAAGCATTTATTAGATTTTTAAATAGAAATATTCTTTTTTGATAGTAATTAATTTCACATTAACATTATTATACCCAATATAATAATCCTAATTTGTACCTACTATTTTTACATTTCTAAAATAAAATATTGCATCTTATTATAATACTAATATAGTAATCTTATTGTTAATTTTATATTATTTAACATATACTGTCATACACATTTTTTTTTTTTTATTTGTTTAAGCTGAAATAAAGTCTGTTTCTTTGGTTTAGGCGGAACTAGATTTTCAATTCTAGTTACTTTTACCGATTGATTGAAGCTTTTGATCATTTTGTTCAGGAAAAGCCAACTTCAATATATGAAAAAAAAGCTAATGACAACTTACAAAAATGAAAATTCCGGTTAGTTCCACCTAATCGTTTTGAATAGACTGTATTTCCCAATACGGTAATTCCAGGGAGGAATAACAACTGGGAAAGTGTCAACAAGACTCAAAAAGAAACGAGTGTGTTGGCGTCGTTGGTCGTTCGCATTGTTTGCAAAAATTAGAAGTTTCTTCTTATTTGTTTCTTATTCTGCTAACTGCTAAGAAGAATAATAACTAACACTATTAGTATTGTTATATCACAATATGACGCTTATATTTTGTGTACTAATTTTAGTAAAAATAAAAATTTTAAGATCCAGCACCTCTAGCGGTAGTTTCCGAATTTCAAAGTTTAAACATTGACATCAGTAGTAGACATCTTTGTTTTATCGATACTATCGCCATCTACACATCGATGGTAAAAACATCGATGTTTTCGATACAAACGACTCAACATAGAAAGTTGAACTTTAGCATGCTTGAGCAACTCTTTGACCCACATATAGATGAAAACAGATGAGTTATAGTCTACGTCGCGTTTAAACCACGCAACGTTTATCCTTTGATGAACGCAGCGTGGTTAAGACGCGTATTGTTTAATTTAATTGTATTGTTTAATTAAAAATATATAAATGAGTATTATCGGGACTTTTGACAGCACAGACGGGACATCGGGACATGAGGCTCAATAACGGTGACAGTCCCGGTATATCGGGACGTATGGCAACCCTAGACATATCTGAACGCTGTTGTGTGATTTAAAAATATTTCAAATTTTGAAAACATTTAAAAACAGATTAGAGCTTAATTTGGATTTCTAAATGGGCCTTTAGACTGTAAATAAATCTATTTTCTGTTCAATTCGTTTTCAAGTAAAATTTTACATAGATGGCCGGCAAGTACAGTTGTCTATTTTTCTTTTAAAATAAATTTTAAGACATTTTCGTTTAATTTAGCAATTTTGTTTCGTGTTGCCATTTGCTTGTTTACTTCAATTTGCAGTCTAAGAACGTTCTAGTCTTATTTGCACAGATGGGGCGATACAACTAACCAAAATGTCTTATTTTGCGTAATTCCCAGGTAAACTCGTACATTTAGATTTGACACTTATCTTACGGATTTAACCATTTTCCCCCCAGCCATTTCTCCTAGATTTACAGACATAGATTTTTTTGAAAGAGGTTTAAGTTGATCGTTAAGTTAATTCACAAAATTTGCACAAATTTGTTATAAAAAATAAATGTATCCATTAAGTTAAAACATTCATGTTACGTTTAAGTATAATTTGATTAAGAAATCTAGTTCTAGTTATTAACTATCATAGTTTTAAGGATAACAAAAGTATATACACAATTTTTGGACTTTACATACTAGCATTTTAGGACTTAATACTAGTGGTGTGCTGGATATCCGTAAATGTATCCGCGGATGATCCGAAAAAAATAAAAATCCATATCCGGGTCCGTATCCGTTTTTCCAAGGCGGATCTTAAACGGATATATAGATAAATTCGTATTACTTTTTATATAAGATTGTATTTAAAAATGCTCAAGGTGGAGTAAATTTTACTCTGACGTCTAGTACGACGGTTCCCAGACTGTTTTGACCCGTGAACCCTCTTCAGCATAATAATTTTTATCGCGAACTCCCTCTGTGGGGTGCACCGTAGAGACTCTTTTATATAAAATATTATAGTATAATACTTCAGAATGCCATATATGATAATATCAAAACTTTTAATTAATCGTTAACCCTTAAAGTTTGTACTATCAATTTGTTACATCCTTTATAGTAGTTCTGCATTTTTTTTGTTTGCAGTTCTACAATAATAAACCTAATAATGTTCCATAATGTTTGACAATAAAAAAAGCCTAAACAATGCCAAATAGCGTGAACTGAAGCGATTACAAAATTTTTAATGCGAACCCTACCTTCGTAACTACCCGAGGAATTGCGAACCATTGATTGGAACCGTTGGTCTAGTACAGCGATGGCGAACTTTTTACACCAGACGGGTCAAAATTGGATTTAAAATTTTGTAGAATAAATTCGCGGGTCAATTATATAATGCGTAAATAAAAAAATGCTTTAGGGTGTTCATATTTGTGTGGAATCCCCTGCAAATCTCGTTTACTCTACCCGAGCTAGCGGCCTTATGTCTGACCTGTATAGTACAGGTATGTAACAGGTAATAGTTTAATTCCATTGCGCTATTATTATCATATTTGTTGATTTCCCTACCCTGTTTCGTGAATGTACTGGCTTCAGAACTACAAAGATCTTCTTTTATATGGGTCATTTGAAATCGTCATAAGGGTCACTGTGTGACCCGCGGGTCATGCGTTCGCCATCACTGGTATAGTATATCTACAATAAAAAAGGACAATGAATGAGTGATTTTGAAACTAAGTTGTGTGTCAGCTGGCATGTTTTTATTTGTAAGAACTGCATGAGACATCAAACTATCGCTTTAAGATCGTTCGTTTTTCTTCTTGAATGCAAGATCCGTATCCGTAGTCGCAAATCAGAACGCAAATAAACCGTATCAGTATATATACGCAATATCCGCAAGTCTTGCGTTTATGAAATCCGGCTTAATACTACTTTTGTAAAATTTGTCAGTGATTGTTTAATCGTTCAGCCAGCGCATTTAACTGGACTGGGACTTAACCCAGAATATAAGGGACGAAACTTTAGTTCATTACCATCGCCACCACGGCTGACGGTTTATTTATCCAATTTATTATTATTGTTACTATTTTTATTATTTTTATGTTGATTGAGGAGCTGAGTCAGACAGTCCACTGTTTATAGTTGTAGTCGACTATAAAAGACACATTTCAACCACTAGCAGCAGTGGCGTATTCGTAACTTCATATTTTGCCCCCTCTGCAGGACTTTTTTGGGCCTCCTAAGTTGGTTTGTTAACATTGTGTAGAGAAACCAAGCGACAAAAAAATAAATAAATAAAATAAAAACTCAATTAGACGTTCTATGGGCCCCTAAGAAGCGCGCCCCCCCTTGTGGTTGCGTCTATAACAGGCTTATAGTTACGCCACTGACTAGTAGTCGAAATGATGTGGTTGGAAAGTGGTTGAGTTCAAGTGATTGATTAGTAATTAAATCTGATCACATTTCAATCACTATTACTCGAACTGCTGTGGTCTGGTAGTGGTCGAATTCAACTACTAGTAGTTTGCACATGCTTTTTTGAAGTACATTTAATATCCTAATCTTATATATTGTTATTTATGCAATTAATGTGTAAAGATCTTTTGAATCGAGTGCGACTTGTCGCACGAGGCTCCAACCAAGTGCCGAAAATGGTAGCATGAGATGGAACAGTCCTTTACAGGTATTGTATACAAAAAAAAATCCAACACCGAAAATATTAATGAAAATTGTTAAAAAATGGATAATAATTACATGACATTCCACTATTTTGGTATTTAGTACCAAAATTCTTCACAAGATGGCAGACCAATGTCCATGTAAATAATGTATGAGGTAAAGTTAATAAATGATTCTTTACTTCACAAATTATAGCCTTAATTTGTGAAGTAAAGAACCATTTATTAATTTTACTTCATCTTAAGCTTCACCTTAACTCAACAATTAATATTTGTTCGGTATGTATGATTTTTTAGAATTTACACAACTGGTTACTAGTTACCATGACAACATAAGTTGGCTGCCCAGGTATTAATTGTTGGTTATTTCTAAATTATGTGTTTTACTGGATTATTATGGATATTTAGATTTAAGTCAGTTGAATTGAAGTATTTGCAAAAGTATTTTAATTTACTCATGTCTTTTATTTACGTATTTTATAATATGAAAGTGTACATTTGATAATTTTTGGTACTGACAGTTGGTTACCATGGAAACACTTGTACATGTACACACTAGTGCGTCAGAGGCTCATCCAGAATTTTTTCTTAGGGGCGCTCAGAAACCAACATTTTTTCATGCAGCGGGCTCATGTTTAGTTACTAGACAAATATTTCCCTTAAAAACCTGATTTTTGAGTGCTTGGGGGGTTCAATCCCGTGTGCGTAAAGTAAATTACTTTACGCACTAGTGCTTAAAAGTGCCATTTTAGACACTGTAATGCGTGCTTAAAGTACCTACTTCACGCACGGTGGTAGAAAAATAAATATAGTCAGAAAATCAAGTAAATGCGTGTGAGGTCCGTCTGAATAAAACAAACGAAGTGGTGGGTGGCCATAACCGACCACTTTACATTAATAAACCTTTTAAGGTAGTCACAGTATATAGTCTAACAGTATACAGTAATACCTCGAAGTTACGCGATAGGTGGGTCCGACGAAAATCGCTTAAGTCGAATTCGCGTAAGTCGGGGTACAACTTTGCATATAAATACATATAAATTTTGTTTAATTGGGATCAAGGACTAACAAAAACATTAGTTTAGAAGAAAAATATTTAATAAAATTCCAGTTCTTTATACATATTAACACAATATATTAAAAAAATAAATGAATTACGTAAAAAAGTTATTTCGATATCGATGGCTTCATACAATCTAACAAATTCGTTTGACGACACAATACCTTCTTTTTTCACGCAGAAGTTCTTCGTAGAAAGTTAATAATTTTTTCATTCCTTGCTTTGTAGCTATAACGCGTGCTTCGTTGGAGTCTATGTTTCTAAAAGTCCTGTTCAATTGAGCTGAGACCTTCTGTCATTCTGCTCTCAAAATCCTTGATAATGTTAAGTTTACATCCCAAAGATTTCGTTTTTCTTTTCTTACTAGGTGCAGGAGAATAAGATTTACTTCGTTTGGACGACATATTTTTTAAGGTTTTGTTATACGTTATAACAAAACAATCTTAACTTTCGTCGATCGTAGAATCGTAATCGTGCACATAGAGTTCGCGCAAAACGCGTCCAATACGTATCACTGCCAGAGATACACTGAAGATAGCGGGTGGTAGTGTTGTCAAACAAAAAAATCAAAAACCGCGTAACTCCGAGTTCGCGTAAGTCGGGGTAGCGTAAGTTGGGGTATTACTGTACAGCGTTTTGTATTTACTTATCAATGCTTAACAATGTTTACTAATTTTAACCACTTTTTGTGGTCGAGTACAACAGTAAAAATTCTTTTGTAAGAGCTGTAAAATCTTAAACAACGACCGAACGCGCATTCCTGGATGTCAGTAATTTTGCATTGTTTCTTACGGCATCATGAGACTAAAGCCTCGTTTATAATAGGTCCATAACATAACCGCATCGCCTATGCTTAAAACGAATCAATGGTTTATCACTGTTCTGTTTATAATACGAACATCTGTTTGTAATAAACAGACAGTATACACCATTGATACAACTTAATGCTTGTGACCTGTACATGCGCTATGGATTTATTATAAAAGAGGCTTAACTTGCAGTTGAACTTCATTAGAAACATTGTAAATTATTCTCTGCCGTCCTATCGCACTTGGACACTTCACAGTGCACAAGTATGAGATTACTTTGATTACCTTTCTGTGCGGAGCAACTCCTTTTCTCTCTGGGATTCTACTTGGAGACAATAATCATTTTTTTTTTCTTGCTAGAACCTAATGCAGTAATATGAACTGGCGCATGTCTTTTCAAGGCTACAAGTAATAAATCATTTTTTTATTTTCTCAAAAGTGTTATTTCTGACACACCTAATGTACATTCTCACCACAAAAAATAACGATTATATTGATCAGTTATATATAATTAATTTAATTGGCCATTAATACATGAAAAATAAAAAGCTACCAAAAAAACTTGTATGCATATTAAAATAATAAAAATTATTAGTAAATTGATATTTGTAATGCATGCCACATCAAATAAATTAAATGTTATTATCAAAATTAATATTTGTTGCATGCAGTATATCTACTACGGTTGCAAATGTTAAAATAAAAAATATTGATTTGTTTTTATCTCGCTTTTAAATATCATAACAGAAACTAATTGTAATTGTAGCATTTTAACAAAAATAGATTCATTGCTATGAGGATTCAAAGTTTGAATAAATGGTCTACAACATTCTACAGTCATTTCAAAGATTAATATGTTGATAATAATTAAATGTTATTTTACGGATTTGTCAAGGTGTTGACAAGCAATCAAATATCCCTCACTTCAAGCTCCTAGAGAACACATCATACAGTGATCAATGGATGTGAGTACACACGATTGTATCCCAAACCTTAGTGATATGCAGTCTTAGAGATCATTCGAAATTTAGAACTCGAACTATGTGGTTCTATTTGGCTGAATTTTACAGATCAAAGATTTGCCAGAATTTTTGCAAGCGGGAATGACTTACTTTTAAACGTGGCTTTCAGGATACCCAAGACACCAGTTATTAAGCTATGAGCTTCAATTTATAAACAGGGTAACAGCTTTCCAAGCTTAGAGAACAAATCAAATACTTTTGCTCCTCTTTGAGATAGTTGTTTTTCTCAGCAAGACAGGATAGTTCGATGACAATTAATAGTTTACATTAGTGGTTTTCGGTTATCGAAGAGTGCAAAAAAGATGGTTTAGAGCAGTGTTTCTCAACAGGTGGTCCGCGGACCACCAGTGGTTCCCAGAAAAATTTTAGTGGTCCGCGAAAGTTTTTATTTGTGTTTTTTGCAGTTTTATTTTTATTTTTTATGCAAATAAATTATATTTTGTTTATTTTCTGTAAACTTTCTGTGATTTTCTATAAATAAAATAAGTGTATTTAATAGCACATTAAATATATTTGTTTTCTTGCAAAAAATGAACCAACAATTATTATTAAAGGTTCGCGTTAGAATATTGTATATTATACTGGCCCGCGGTGCGTTTTTGGTTGAGAAACACTGGGTTAGAGCATTTTTACATACCTATTTTTATATAAATACGGGATACCTAACAACAACTTTTTTTTTATTTAATAAAATTCTCGTTTTTTAGTCGCACAACTAAAATTACATTACCAATATTGGCTAGATATGGTAAGAAATTTTCTCTTCAATCACGCGAATATTGTACTATTAGTAAGTCATACTAATATCATGCTTGATAACTATATTGGATTTTAGATTGTAGGTTAACCAGAATTGATGGTGTATTGGCTGTATGCGAGCTGAACACTTATATACAACTAGCTGCCCCGCCCGGTTTCGCTCTGGGACAATTAGTTATTATTGACCTTTTTTTTTGGAACTTATGACATACCTATTCAAATTGTCACTACAAATTTCAAGATAATGCAAGAAAATATACCTACATAAGAGTATAAATTTCCCAGTAGCAATTTTTTGTTTACGACTAAAAAATTATCGTAACTATTGAACCGATTTTAAAAGATCTTTCAATTCTGATTAGGGTATAAATCGTGTACCAAGATTGCCACTGAAGAAATATATGTTGTTACTTATAATTTCAAGAAAATGTGTATGTATAAATCCCATAATGTGTAAATATAAACCAAAAATATGGATTTTGTATTACCCGCTGAAATTTTTGGGTGCAATCGTTTTCAGTCTTTTCCATATTGGCACATGGGGCATGAGCCCAGGGCCCCCGGCTTAATGGGGGCCTCAAAATGCCGAGGTCGTCATTTACACGAAAAAAAGAGGAGCTCACTTTTTATTGCAATTTTACTATAATTTTACTACTTTTATTAATAAACCTTGCAAATGAATCGGCAGACTTGAGTATCTCAGCCTTACATACTCTAATAAAAGCAGATAAATTAGAAGAAATTTTCTCGAATGTGGAAGTTGCTACAAGGATATTTCTTTGCGTAATGGTCACCAATTGTAGTGGAGAGCGCTCATTTACACGGCTAAAAAGAATAAAAAATAAATTACGAATGACTATGTTACAAGAACTACTTACTAATTTGTCAGTCATGTACATAGAAAGTGATATCCTTCGAAAATTAGACTTTGAGGACATAATAGAAGATTTTGCACAAGAGAAATCCCGGAAGAAACCATCATCATTAATGTAAGTCCAATTCTAAAAATAGTAATCACTTCACTTATATTTGATTTGTATAAAGCTAACCATAATAACCAATAAAGTCACTAAATAAAAGTACATACTGATGTTTTCATTAACATTTTTTTTTTTTGACTTGCCCTAGGGCCCCAACATAGCCTAAGACGGCCCTGATCGTTTTAGATGGGAGTAAAAAGGATCTGTGTAATTAGGTAAAGCACATGTAACTTGTATAAAACGTCTATAAACAAATATGAATATGTACATTCAAACGCGAGAGTAGGAAAATGTTTAACTAAAAACGTACAAGTTAATATTCCCATGTTTGCTTGAATACATGCAAGAAATCTTCACTTAATACAAGAAATAAAAATGCACTTGATTATATTTTAAAATGAATCGTAAACAAAAATTAATTTGAAAAAGTAGCATTCCAAACAAAGTATTTAAAGTAAGGTAGCAACAGAAATGTTTTAAATAACCAAATACAAATGTCGAACATTGTAAATTGATTTTTAACGTAAAGTACTATCAAAGTCACTTTGGAATGTAGTTGCGTTTTAAAACGTTGCAGACTTTTTGGTCTTTAACTACTTCGCAGGTAGTAAAAATGTGGCCCTCTACCTACCAAGAACCCAACTCGTGGCGCGATCTGTCGGTGTGATAACTTACAAAAGGCGTCAATATTTTGGCAAATATTTGTTGGATATGAATGTGTATTGGGATTTGCTCCACCGATGTATATTTATACATCGGTTGGAGTACTTTAATAAATATATTCGATAAATTAATTGGTTTTGTCTATATTTGTATGCTTTATATGTTTTATTAGCCTAACAAAATGTTTAATATAAATAAGTTATTTAGAGTTAATAAATTTCGTACAAAATTTAATTGTTGTGCGCTTAAAATAGAATTTAATTAAAGGCATACTTTATTAATTTAATAGTTTTACAACAAAGCGGAATTATTCACCTGGTGGTTTTGTCAAAACCATGTACATTCATGTGGACTCTGCACCACAAGCAGTTCCGAATAATATTAAGTAATTTTTGTTGAAAAAACTGGCATTCACTTGATTCGAAATGAGTGTTATACTACTCTTTCTCATTAATAAAAGTAATACACATAATTAATTATTACTTGTAATATATTTTAATAACATATTCTCTAATTTTAAATAATATACCCGTATGTGGAGTTTCCTATAACATGTGTGTTATAATAGGTTAGATATATCATTAATTTATAAAATATAATAAAATTATTTTTATTGTAATAATTATTCATATTATTTATTAATTATATGATGTTAATTTAATAATATACCATAATTTAAAAGTAATTACGATACAATAAAACACGGACAAAACAATTATGAATTAATTATCAGTAAATTTATAAAATTACACATTATTGTTTATAAACTATTACTGTATAATATTAAAAAATATTTTGCGTATCCAATTAACTCGACATGTTTCAATCTTGAATTTAGATTTTATAGGTGTTATACGAGCAATATCTGTTTAACTGCACTGTTCTACCATCTATCGGTCTTCCTTCACTTTTTCGGATCCTACTTAATATCTGTACATAATTTTTTATGTACTGTTTTAATTTTTTCTATCGAAGTTGGATTAAAAATGAGAAGAAGACCATAATACATGTTAACAAGTAATAACCATATAGGGGAAAATTGTGGAATAGAAACTGAAGACGACAAAAGATAATTCTAAGGTTGCTTCTTTGAACTAATTATGAGCAATTAATAACGAAAATTAAAACACTTTTACAAGACTAGTGGCATCATTTAAAATACTAAAAGCAAAATACAGCTGATATGCTTTTAAAAGTGAAATTTTATCTTTTGTAAGGCTCAATGTGTTATATGCGTATGAATTAAATCTATATTAATAAAATTGAGACTTTCATGTGATTATAAGACAATATCCGGGGGGAAAAAAATACAATTTTTGTCTGTCTGTCCGTGATTTACGCAAAAATGGCTGGGTATATTTTAACGTATTTTGGTATGAAGATAGAGTAAAACCAGGATTCGAACATAGGCTATAAGGTATCTCAAAATGTTTATTCTGGGGGGAGGGTGTTTCGGTGTTAAAATTGTTTCTTAAAAAACTTTAACATATCTCCGTATCTTAAAATATCTCCCCTATTATTGGCTTAACAGAAAAATGTATAAAATAAAAATCGTTTATAATAAGAAAACAAATCTTTTTTGTTAAATGCATTTTTTCAATTAGATGAATATTTAGGGAGTTATGGGGGTTTCAGGGTTACACCCTGAAACTAAAATCTGAATATATCTTCCTTATTATGTTGACTTAATTGTCTTTACACCAAGATCATTTATGACAAAAATAGTTTATGATAAGAAAACAGATATTTTATTTTTATTCATTTGGATCAAGTTAGGGGGATACCCTAAAAATAAAATCTTCATATATCCCTTATTATAATGATTTAATTGACCCTAACAGCAAAATCATATATGACAAAAATAATTTATAATAAGAAAACAGATATTAATATTTCGCCCAATATTTATCTAATTGAAAAAATACATTTAATAGTAAAGATTTGCTTTCTTATTATAAACAATTTTTATCACAAACATTTTTCTGTTAAGTCAATAATAAGGGAGATATTTCAAGTTTTTTAATAAACAGTTTTAACCCCGAAGCACCATCCTAGAATAAAAATGTTGAGATGCCTGATAACCTATGTTCGAATCCAGGTTTTACTCTATCATCATTCCAAACTACGTTTTAGCCGTTTTCGCGTGTATAGCGGAGAGACAGACAAACAGATAGACAAAAAAAAAAAATCCGGATATTGTTTGAAATGTGTAGAAACCAAATATGGGGAAAAAAAGAAACAGATATAACGTCCAGTTTTATTAATATAAATGAGGACTGTCGAGTAGTCAAAATATGCGTCTCATTTTGAATATACGATCCCTTGTAAGAAGGATACTATAATTGATTTAAGATCGACAATCGTTTAGGTTTCCATTTTAGTGAAACCAGCTTTTAAGAAAATGATTCAGGTTTGAATAATGTGGAAAAATAATGTGACAGCGCTTCCAAAAATGTTATTATTAATAAATAACGAAATAGTAATAATATTTATAATATTAATTAATATGTAATTCAGTTTGAGCAAATGTGTTGTTGTTAATTTTTTTTATAGTATGATAAATATAAATATTATGAAATAAATGGTGCTAGGTTACTTTAGGCCATTCAACCCGCGAAGCAGGTTTATGGTGCTCAACTGCTTACCTGTAGTGCGCTGTGCTGAGCAGGGATGCCCATGCTATGTGTATGCCATGCCGTATACCGTGTGTCCAATGCCCGAGCATGCTGACCGGCTTCGGTCGGCAATGTTTCAACGGAATCAGCTCGCCCAAACAATTATGAAAAGCGTCTGTTTTAACTCTACCGAATAATTATGGAGTAAATTAGGGGGTTATAATAAAATATGCAGCATGAATCGCAAATAAACTGTCATTCATTTTATCATTTTTTGTAATTTAACTATTCATTATTTTCATGTTATTTATATTCATGAAATTTATTATTTAGTTTTTTTCGTTGTTGTTTAATTCTGTTTTGCAGGGGATGAAACAGTAATTAAATCTGGATTTTAAATCGAGTTTTGAATGAAGCTAGGCGCAAACAGACTATTTAAAACCTGCACTTAAATTTTCTTTCTAAACTAATAAATATGGTAAAATGAAAGAGGGTTTTGTTGGGCTCAGCTAATGGCTTTTATGTTAGAGATTGAAAGTCTGTAAAAACTGAATAAACTAAACTATAAAAAAAAATAAATGTTTTTATACAAATAAACTATACTTTTCATATTTTTAAATAGTATATACATAAGTTTGGAAAGCTGTCATTGGTAAAACAGTTAAAACAAGCGCAGGGACGCAGATTCAATCTGTCTTCACTTCGGAATTTTCAACTTCTGATACTGTGTAAATCAGCCCAAGGGTTGACTCTAAAGCTATACAGTAGGACCTTCACATATCGAAGTCGATAGTTCCATAAGAAAAATGCAATATGTACAGATTTCTGAATAAAGAAATGAACTTTTTCTTGAACATATCAACGACGCGCATGCAATATATCCTAAGTGACATAGACACAGTTTGCCATAAAACAACAAAAACTGTTTTACTTGCATACCAATTAATTTATTCTTTTTATAATATACTCTAGTTATTTAGATAGGCTGTATTAAGCAAATAGCCATCGTTGGTGTACGCCTTAAATCTTAACTAACTATTAGAAAATAATATACAATACACGAAACAGAAACTAGCCCCATTTTTAGGAACGAAAGTATTAAATATAAAGCATTTAGAAGTTATTTCTGGTTAAGATAACTTGCTACTAGATATATATTTATGTTTTTTATTCAGATTTATCAAAAACGCAGTTTATCAAAAAATTTCAGTCATGAGGTATTGCAGGAGCGTCGTCGATATGTACATATGCACGTAAAGTTCAGTTTTTTAAAGAAGTCTGTTCAGTGACAAATTAACGAATCAATAATCAACTTATTTATATATTTCTTTTTCACTCATACTTGCAAGGCATATCCAAGACAGAAATCTATATTAGTAAAATTCGAGGTTATATCTGTGTATTTTTAATTTTTTCGGCCTCATATTTGCTTACTACACGTTTTAAAGTCCAAGAACTTTGATATATCGAGAATTTAGATATACGCAAGTTCGATAAAAGGAGCTTCTACTGTATTTATAAGAGCTGGGATTTTGAAGGCATGTCCGGGTTCCAGGTTTGATTATTATTTCTCCAAGTCGCTTGAAATGTAAAACATGTAACTTATTTGTATATAATACTGGCAGTATTTGACAGGTTTCAACCCCCCGCTCTTAAAACAATTTTGTAAATTTCTGGCCCCCGCTCTTCAAGCAATTTTACTGAATAGTTGCCTCACGCTGATGGATTTTTATCTACTGATTTTCTACTATTTTATTGCCACAGGCAGGCCACGGGCAGGTGCCTCTATGGACTCGAGAAAAATAGTATATTTACTTTCTATTTTAAATTCTACTACAAAAATCCATGTTTTTAGGATTTTGTAGGTATGACCAAAAAACCCTTATACCATCATTTTGTCGTCTGTCTGTCTGTCTGTCGGCTAAACCTAGAGAGTTGAAATTTGGCATGCTTATACATGCATATTATGTATTTACACTGACGTATAATTGTTATAACATTTTTTACATTTTTACATTTTTTAATTATTTGAGATACTCAATTTGACACAAGAACGACAGTTCCGTGTTGAGAACTAGGAATTGTGTCGCTCGTTGTTGTTGTGTCGCTCCAATTTTCGACACTGTGCAAATCAATTTATCTTGAGTAATTAATACTTAAAAATTGATGTATAGTGATAATCCTCTCACATTTCGGGGTTGTGTAGGTGTATACAGGATAAATAGGATCGGTCAAAACTTCACGCCAGCAACGTAGTTTTTATATATTACCGGAGCTCAATAAACTATACGCCACATTTGTGTTAGGGAACTTATTAGTGTTAATAACGCCTGAAAAAATACTGGTATTACATATTTTTTATTTTTATCTAATAAACTTCCATATTATATCATGAATGCGTTTACATTTTTTTATTTTATTTTTATAGCAATATAATAGGTTATTTTAAAAGCTGTGGTTGACAGATTCTCTTGGCATGTTTTTAAACAAACTTTAAGAAGTGACAGACATATTTAATATGTTTGAAAAGGAATTAAGAAACTAAGTAATTAATCTCTTCAACAAAAAATGCCATAAATAAACTACATATAGAGCACACAATTTATAGAGCTGAGATTTTAAATATATATAGCAAAGGTTCCCACCCAGTTCTAAGAAATACTTTTCTAATTACTAATAAGTTCAGTCTTCGATTAGGTCATCTCAGGTATCTTTTTTACTTTACTTGATTGATCTTATTGGTCTGCTGGCGTTATTCAATTTTCTTAGATCTCCTTTCGTCTGTTTGTCTTAACCACTGTAATCGTCTACTCTCTTGTATGATATTCATGAGTACACTGCTCGAATACTTTTATTTTTGCGACTTTTCCAAATATTATTGGAATGAAAAAGATTCTGTGTACTTTTGACGTAGAATACGTCTTATTCCGTAACTGGTATGGATCATTCCCAAAAATCGAACATAATGAAATTAGAATAGATTTCAAACGCTTACTGCTACATGTTCAATAGTCTAAGGTACGTGGCAATAGTATCACGTGATAGACCATAGACGTACGCTTGATACTTACTGCGACTTATCTCGACCTTGAGTTTGAGACGGCGCCAGTACGTGTAAGCACGCGAGGCAAAAATGACTATTGCGTACCACTTCGGCAGACATAACTCAACAGTCGAAAGGGCTATACGCGTGTATGACCCCTCAAACGGATCGTAATAACAAGTTCTAGAATGCTAGAATAGAAAAACAGCGAATAAGTTCCGTACAAAAAACACAGTGCAAATGTGCGAAAAGTTACACGTTGAACTGCTTGCATACTTAGAAATACGGAAGAAAACGAGAATAATACAAAGAAATACCATATTAGCCCGAATATAACGGACCACGAATTTAACGCGACACCGAATTTTTTTTGAAGATATTTAGAAAAAAAAAAAAAAATAATAATAATCCGAAAATCGCATCGGTATCGTCAGTATGCTTGTTCATGCTTTCAGTCTGCCGCAAAATGTCATCTTCAGACCCATTTAAATGATTGAAAATGCAGTATTTCTTAAAACCTTTCACTATCGATTCAGGTTCGATCTTCTGCCAGACGCTCCCAATCCATTCTTCGTAAAGTGAGACTGAGGATTTCTTAATTTTTCCTAAAGGTTTCAATGGGTGATTTCCTGCTTATACCCAATTGTTGTATTCTTTTCGTAAGTTGTCTTTAAATGGTTTATTGACCACCACATCCAAGACTTGCAACTGATATTTCATGCCACTTGGTACTATTACAAGATCGGAATCCAATGCCTGAATTTTTTCCTTAACACCTGACATAAGGTGGCCGCGAAATGCATCAAGGAGCGAGATTTTCTCAGAGAACCTGGCCTTTTCCCCTTATCACATTCAACCAGTCTAATATCAATTCCTCTGTAATTGCAGACCTTTTTTTTGGGTCCGAAAATTGATTCCTGGATGCAGTTTTTCTTTGGGCATTGCTTTACGTTTCAATCTAACATAAGGTCGAAGCTTCTGTCCATCAGCAGTAACGGCAAGTATAACAGTAATTCTGGATTTATCGTAATCAGTTGACTTCAATAAGACTGTCTTTTTACCTTTCTTATGGTGGTGCGGAGGCATAGACGTACCAATAAGAAGGGTTGTTTATATTAAATTTCGTTACCGTTTACCAATTATTTTTTTCACAGAAAATAATTGGTCAAAAAAATATCGCGTTATATTCGGGCTAATGCTCGAATTTAGCGCGAGTCAATTTTTTCACAGAAAATAATTGGTTAAAAAATATCGCGTTATATTCGGGCAAATACGGTACTAATCAACGTTTACTCGCCCGTATATTGAGGACCCTGAATATATAGTTTTTTCTTGGTTGAAATTTATGATTATTATATATATTAAGGACAGTATTGGTCGGTGTCTTTTAAATCAAATATTCTTTATAAATAATAAGTGAGTGCGGAACATTAACAAAACCAAACGATAATTAATTCTAAAAAATAATAAATATTTGTTTAATTACTTTTTTAATAGTATCTAAGTAGTTAATAAATCAAATGTTAAACAACTATAAAATAATTTCAAAACATTTTTTATTGTAATACGAAGACGGGAGACCTCCAGCTGACCTAGTCTACCTACACGATTCTGTTAACATTTTTATGTTATAGTACAACAAACAGAATTATAGAACAAACCAAGCATTAAATTTATAATTACTGTTTGTTGATATGTCTCTACATGTTTTATATAAATTTAGACTGCCCACTAGTTTTTTTATATTATTATTTTTAATGTAATATGTCAAAGAGTCAAATTCTGATACTATACAGAGCACACCGTAAGAAATATTTAACAAAATAATAATGATAATGTTGTCATAAATTATCATAATAAAATTAAAAAAACTACAGGACCTTGCTTTCGTATCCGCATTTTAAAGGAGGGTCCAATAACCCCCCTAGGTGATAAACACAAAAAAATATTACGCTAAAATTTTTAAATCGTATATTAGTAAGTTGAAAACATGCGTATCTGCTGCATTCACAGCGTCAAAATTATAAATAAACATTAGTAACAATAATAAAAATAATGTTTTATTTCACTCTAAAGAATACATATATTCTATAAAGAAAATTTTCAAATATTTAAACAAAAATTTTTACATGTGACAATCAACCATATGAAGTCCAGACTGCATATGCAAGTATGTACATGTACATATACTCATCCCTTACATATACACAAATATACATATCAACATATAACCATATAGAATATATTTACAGCAGAAAATGCAAAAAAATAAGAAATATAAATACATATAAAATAACAACAATAGTAATAACAACAACAAGTACAATGTTATATATCAATATTATCTGATAAGAAGCCATTGACGTCATAATAGGCTTTGGATATTAGGAAGTTTTAAATTATTTTTGAGAATTTTAGTGTTGGCAGCTTTTTTGTGCCATTGTTCAATTAGTTATATAATTTAGCGCCTATATATAGTACATTTTTTTCAAAGGCTGAGGTTGTGTGCCTATGTAGGCTAATTGTATCCCCTCGAGAATTATATACTTCTGTACCAATACAAATTTATTCTTGTTAGCGTGTACATATTTTAAAATTGAGTATATATGTTATTGTACAAGCCCGAACTACGGTAAATCCTAAGATTTTCCAGTAAAACCTAAGATTTACCAACTCTTTGGATTAGGATTTAACTAGTAAATCCTAAGATTTACTAGTTAAACCTAAGATTTACCAATATACGGTCTTTTACAGTAACATATATAAATACAAGGTAAAGTTAATAAATTATTAGAAATAAATGTACTTTTGCAAGACGTTCTATATTTTAATTTAAACAGAATTCTCACTGCTCTTTTCTGCACAATGAACATTTTATGCCAATCATTTTCCAGGCCCCATATTTCAATATAATATTTTATTTTTGAGTAAAAGTAATTAAAATATATGGTTCTGACGATTTTATCGCTAGCAAAATGAGCAAAGTATCTTATTGTATAGGTATAGCATATTTTATTTAGTGAGCTAGACAGTAGTTGAATCTGTAATTTATAATTTAAGTTATTATCTATGTAGATACCTAGGCATTTTTGACAATTTATTGTTTCAGTATTTGTTTGGTAGAGAAAACTATTGATTTCATCATTTACTCTTAGGGAAAATTCTATAACTTTAGTTTTGCTATAGTTTAATGGTATACCATTAACTTCACACCATTTGCTTAGTTCAGTTATAATTCTGTCTGTTTCTCTAATAGTTTCTAACCTATTTTTTGAAAAAATGTTGATGTAAATGTCATCTGCATACATTGTAAGATTTTTTATAAGAAAATCATTTGCATAAATCACATAGAGTAAGGGGCCTAACACGAACCCTTGAGGCACCCCTATTTTTTTACTTTTAATACTTAGAATTAACGTAAATGTTTGTTATACTGTATGTTAGCGTTCACAACCTTCTAAATTAATACTTACACTTATAAATTAAAATTAAGAGATTGTAAATTCCATGATTTTACGTTAATTTGTAATTGATGCCTGCTCAGTAAATCTGCGTTCAGAGCTCTTTAAATTAGTTTATTGTGCATTATGCGTTATGGATATGTTTAGTAGATAGTTTTAACATTCCAGGCAGTGTTTACAGCTCTGGAAATGTTTAAAACAGCCCTAACCTAATTACCTAAATTGATCATATTTACTGTTCGTCTTTGTAATTTTGGACGAGATTTGTTGTAATCGGCGCGATGGCATTTTGTTAGGTTATATAAAGGCATACAATGTATACATTCTCTACGATGTAGACAGAGATAGCCAATATTAGTGATATATCTGTGTCATTAAAACAACTCACTAACTATAAGTTTGGAAAACTATCCACAATCCACAACTTCATTAAATTTGGAGCTCTGAACGGTTGCTCGCCTTACCATATGACAAACACAGAATAAATAAAATCATTTAAATCTATTTTGGTTAATAAAATGAAATTGTTTTGCACATTTAAACCATCATTTGTCCATTAAATTAATGCAAAACGTGATTAGTTCAATTTTAAATAATCGATTTTTCCTATTTTTGCTCATTAAAATTTTAATGACATGTTTGAATACAATGTTTAGGACTTTAAAAATAAGTAGGTCGAGAAATTAGGCTCCCAACTTGTTTTTTGTAATTATCTCAAAACTACATTACTGCAGTGGCGGCTGAGACGGTGGCGCTGGGACAGTGAACTAAAAATTTTTAGTAAAAAAAAATGAATTTAAAATCTCATTTATACTTTAAAATTGCATTAAATTAGCTAAATATATCTGCATATATTTATTTTATTATTTCTAATTCAAAGATTTTTCATATAAGTGTTAGATTTTAAAAATTTAGATCTAGAAAACATGCTCAGGTGGACACTACTCGTAGTGTCCCAATGCACAGTGTTATTTGTAATGTATTTATCTACGCAAGTAATAAAAATTAACTGGAATGGGCAACAGCGACGATTTTTAGTGTGTATGTTTTAGTGAAGGCGTTCTTAGCTTAGTTACTTTGTTTTGATTTGTGAAAAGTACTCAGACAGAAAACTGGATACAATTCGTTATATTAAAACTAACGTGCTTAACTATGAAACTATATTATTAATAAAAAATATTGGTCCTCATCGGCCAAAAGTGAATATTTCACAATCGAACAATAATGTATATAGAACATTAATAGAGAGTTCAGTAAAAAACAATGGTAATAATTTAGAATGGGGCACCCAAAACTACATTTTTTTTAACGATCGTTGATTGAGCTATCTGTATCTGGGAGCTTTATAAAAAAAATGTATAGATAATAAAAAATATTTCACTGCCAAGTACTTTGAAGTATAATTTGGAAGCGAAATATTTTTAATTATTTTTATTTTTATTATGATTAACTTAAGTCATCAAATTTTTTTACTAACTTACACATCGCGTTTTTGACAAAAACCGTGTTCCCTCTACCTTGATACTTTGTGTATATGAATTCTAAATATATTTCACGGGCCAGATTGACTTGGATTGGGAGCCAGATATTTAAAAATCACAGAGGACGGGTGGGAGAAATTCTAAAAATCATTTGAGAACGTGGGGAATAAATTCTGAAAATCAATTAAGGACAGGGGAGTGGAGAAATTCAAAATATTTTGAGGAAGGGGAGGGTGATTCAAAAAAAAAAAAAAATGCGGGCAGTTTTAAACCTATTGTTCGGCCAAATTCGGCCCGCGGGCCATAGTCTGGATACCATTGCAGTATATGGATTAAAAAGTGTCCCCCCCCCGATATTTTACCCACCAACCGCTACTGCATTACTGTAACAAATCACGTTCTGAATGTTACTTCTTAATATATGTGTGGAATTGTTGCCATTACCACTTTGGCTGTAATTTAAAAAAAATCAAATAGACATAGAGAACGACGATGGAGAGTGAGATCTATTTTCTAAAAGCACGATTGGGATAATCTCGTGCAGAAAGTGAGGTTATACATCTTAATTTCTGCTTAATTTACACTAACTTAACTGGAAAATTGGACAAATCTGAACGCTACTGTGTGTTTTAAAAATTCTAATGATATTTATAAAATAGATTTGCATTATTTTGTCCAAATGGACCTTTATGGACCGATTAGTGGTTATGTACTATTAAAACTAGAGATAGTTTCGTAAGCTATTAGCATCTACCCACAATGCAAATAATGCTGGTATTATATATAAATTATTACATAATTGAGTATCTTTCACTCTCTGCTCTGCATATTGGACAGTGCGAAGATGTCAATCCAACATTCTATTGATATAATTGACCGTGTAAAGTGAATAATTGCGGAGCTAAAACAATTATGGGATCTCGTTTATTAGATTAAGGGGCCACCTATTTCATTTAAACATCACTTTATTGAAGTTATATCTACTGTTGCAACACGAAATAAAATAATACTCACTCCGTCCGAAAATATGGTTTATATTTTGATTTTTTTCTTTTCCGAAAATGTGATATACATTTACAATTTTAAATAATTAAAATGATTTTATTTATGAAATAGTTACAAATATCTAGTAAAACAAAGAATAATACAAAAAGTTATAATTCAACAATGACGTGGCTGTCTCCACAGCTTAGGCTGACCAAATTTTTTTGACAGAAAAAGAGTATGCTAAAAAAAAAGGTCATCACTGTAGAAATACAAGTGATAGTGATGAGCAAAATGAAGAAAGTCCTCATTCCAAAAATTAAAGTGATAAGTAAAAAAAAGGTACTCACTCCAAAAAACAAGTGATGAGCAAAAAAACAAAAGGTCCTCTCTCCAAAAATACAAGTGATGAGCAAAAAAAAGGTCCTCACTCGACAAAAATACGAGTGACGAGCAAAAAAGAGCATATTCAGGGTTTTTTATAAAAAGTAAGAGTATAGAGGATATCACTTAAAAAAGAGTATAATACTCTAAAAATGAGTACGTCTGGTCAGGCTACCACAGCTTGTTATGGAACATGATAATGTTCTTTGTAATCGTCTCTTACGATGAAGTTTTGCCTTATTAATGTGCGGAATTTTATAGGAATTCCCTTCTTTTGCTAACATGGTTGCGTCTAGACAAGTTTGCAATGTTAGAAAAACATTATCAAGGGTTTAATGTTTAATGCATTACTTGCATTTTGTACGCATAAAACTATACTGGCATTCAACGATATTTATAAATTGGGTAATTTTTCGGATTAGGTATGAACAAGTATTTTAAACTGAAGTGAAGTCGGTTGCAAGAACAGACAGGTTATAATGTTAGAATATTGTAAACAGAATTTTAGGTTATAAGTGAAGTTTCTAGTGAACCTGTTCAATCTAGTTCGCTGCCTGTTGTTAGCTATATGTAAACCAGTGTTGCCAATTGGCGGGAATTTTCCCGTTTTGTGGTAAAATTTGAACATTGGTGGGAAAAAGGGAAAATAGGGACCAAATGTGGGAATTTTTCTCATACCATTTTTTAAAAACGAACCTATGTTTAAACATGTTGCCAACATTAATTTTGCAACACCCACACAGTGGTGAAGCTGAAAGAATATTTTCTATGGTCACCGACATTAAAACGGAATCTAATGGGTGAAAATACACTCAATTCAATGTGCAAACTATTCCGTTACAGACCAATAAATACAATTACATAAAAAGAGCATGTATTCCTTTAAAAATTAGCATTTATTTGTTGTTCTTTAATTAAATAATTTATGTAATAATATGGTAAATAAAAAAAAAAAAAAGAATTGAGGAGGGAATTATTCATTGAAAATGGGAATTTTTAACCTGTAGTGCGGGAAAAAGGTGATGAGAACACTGATGTAAACCTACCATAAGAAAATAATATTCATCTAGGCTTGTATGCGTGTTATTGTGAACGAAAAACGCTTTATATTTGTTCGTTTATATTTATTTTTGTTTGTTCGTGTTTCGTTTATAATTTTGATCCATTCATGTTCGTTTGTTAAGTGTTAACGCAACTTAACGAACACAGATAAACAAATAATATAAACAATTATTAGTTCGTCGGTAACATATTGAATAGTAATTTAGTGAAATTCAACTATTCAAAGTTTTATAGCTTTGGAGATAGATAACGCCGAAACTGCAGTCAGCATGACGAATAAACATATGTATAAAACCTTTCCAAGTGCTTCATATTACCTGGTTTGTCGATATTCCACCAATATAATCACCACTTTCAGCTTACACACAGAATCTCAATCAAACAGTGTTCTTTGAAGTACCGATAAGAAATTGATGGCATTATGTTCCACGTTGCTCGTTTAGATTCCTTTTTATTCATTATTACGTCTACACTTATTGAAAATATTTGTTCATATTCGTCATGTATATAGGCGGTTTTATACATTTTGTTTCTACTTCGCTTTTCAGTTAAGTTCTCGTTACAGTCCTGTCCTAATTAGACTATTTCATTGCTGATTGTTGGTAAATAATTTCTGTTTACAAAATATAATTCTTGGAAAATATGTGGGAGTAAGTCTGTCAATACAGAAAGTCAATACGTTTTGTTATGAGACAATCCGTCTTGACGAATATTTTTTATGTTTTTTTTTCCTCAGTGTGACATCAAAACAAAGTAAATGATTTTATACAGAAAGGGTCGTATTTTACGATATAAACTTATTTAATCCGATATAAAATATTTTGTTTCATTTCGCGCTGATATTCCATACATTTTTTAGCTCAAGTATAGATGTACAAAAATAAAAAAGTATATGTTTTTTTGTAACCCTCCATAAAAAATGTTGAGGAAGGCATATTTTTAAATTTGTTAAAGTTTAAAGTTCGAAATTGATAACACTGTATAAAAACAGATGAAAGAAATTCAAAAACATAATAGTAAATATAAATAGTTACATTATTAGTTACAGAACTGTTATTCATGAATAAAAAGTCACTCTGATGACGTGTCTGTACTAACGTAAGTATACGTGACAAGTTTCGCATGATCAATAATGTTTCAAGGACATAATTATGTCGCTCGACAATATTACTCGATGCCGGTAAAAATCAAAGGCTTGTCACTGCATTCTAGTGTAGCGCCTGGGTGTATGATATGAGGCATTAAATACAAGCATGTTATAGTTCATAAATTAAGAGGATTGCAACAAAAAAATTAAACAGAATACTTATATAAATCAGTGGCGTAGCGTGGGTTTCAGCCGCCCGGGGCATAAGTCAAATTCGCCGCCCCCTTATTTAGGTATTTAAATCCAAAAAGGCTCCAAAATTTACAGAAATTCTAAAGAACTTTTCGGCAAGTTTGTTTCAGGTGTACAAATAAGTTTCCGCCGTTGGCCCCACCAGAAGGGTATGTTGAAGTTGTCAGATGTAAAACGTAATATCGTAAGTTTGAACATCTTGTAACAACATAACCTTAAAGTATTAGTGACTCATAACGTATCACATAATTTTTTTCGTGCGAAAATATCAAGTTTTGTGCCCAATAAGCGTCATTTGCAGGAACATTTGATTTACTCCTTTAATTTGAAGAAATATGCAACTGAGGCGCATCGATTGCTTGTAGAAGCATATGGTAAGGCTGCTTTAAGTGAGAGAAGTTGTCGTGAGTGGTTTCAAAAGTTTAAAAATGGTGAGTTTGAAGTGGAAGACAAAGAACGTAGTGGAAGGCCGAAAGTGTACGAAGACACGAAATTGGAAGTATTATTGGAGGAAGATTCGCACCAAACGCAAGAAGAACTTGCACTTACATTAGAAGTGACTCAACAAGCAATTTCACATCGTTTAAAATCGTTGGGAATGAGTCAAAAACAAGGAGATTGAGTTGAATTGGGGGCTAGATATTTAAAAATCACAGAGGGTGGGTGGTAGCAATTCTGAAAATTATTTGAGACCGTGGGGAAGAAACTCTGAAAATCAATTAAGGACAGGGGGAGTGGAGAAAATCAGAAAATCTTTTGAGGACGGATGGGGGGCAGTGATTATAAAAAATAAATATATGTTTCAAAAAGTGTCCTTCCAAACATGTTACTCACCAGCTGTTAAATTACAAATTAGTTTTAAATTATTAATGAAATGTTGTCAGTATATGATTCCTGAATTTAATTTAAGTATTATTTTGAGTAAAAAAGGTTTGCCATCACTGGTTAAGGTCACGTTCTTAGAAAAGACCTATTAGCATCTGAATGCGCTACTGTATAATATTCTTTTTATGAATGAGATAGTTAGGTTAGGTTCTGTTTTTGAACTTTAATATATATTCTTCGATAACCTTTTATCAGTGTTTATATAGACATTATAAATATTGATAATATAGTTATAAAAGAATCATTCAACTAAACTTTAATTGAAAATAACAATTTCAGAATATCTTAATGGTTTTTTAAACAAAGATTTATTCAGTAGTTTCAATACCATATTAGTGTGTCGTCACATACATGTGCTGCCATCTGAGAGCTGAGTCCTTTGAAAGATTTTGACTGGTTTAAAATACATGTAACATTATTTTTGTTACCTTAATATTATAAATATCTTCAATTTTGGAGCAAAAAATATGTATTTTTCATAAATATATACTAATATATAACAGTACAGATACTTTATATTATAGAGAAATGATTTTATAAATGTATAAATAAGGATTCGAAGATATATTTATAGGTTACGTTTTTAAATAATATGAAAATCGAAATATCTTTAGTATTTATTTAATTAACACTAAGTAATCATTAATATCTTGTTTTAGAATGTTTAATGGTGTATTGTTTTGCTTCAAACTGTAACCATTTCAGCTACATTCTTAATTGCAATTTTTTTCGTTTTTTGACAGATGAAAATGAAAATCAATGATGGATAAAATAAAAACAACATATTCAATTCCTTCAAACCATTTTGGTATGGCATACACACTTATTGCTATGTTACTTGCCATAATAAAGATTATTAACGTAAAATTTTCAAAATTAACCTGCAAAATAATATTGTTCTGCAAAAATAAAAAAATAAGAATTTTAATAAATAAATATTGACTAGTAGTTTGATGTGAAGCATTTTCTTACTTTGACTCGAAACTTAATTTATACTTCCAAAATGCAATTTAACAAAAAAACAACATGTTAAATTCAAATAAAAGGAATCCAACCGCAAAGCGGCAGCACTGAATCCCATTTTGTGACGTAGTTACTAATATGGTCTATTATTAAATGCGCAATAGATGGCACTTATAGTACAAAACTTTAAGAAAAATGCTCGAAAACAGTATGTTTATAGTTTCTGATTGGAATATAACTAAAATATAATATCTCCACAGTGCGATTTCTGACAATACGAATTTTACTAGAGTGCGAGTAGGTGTTCTCTATTTGTTAAGATTTATGATTTATATGCAAGCCATACATAAGTATGGGAAGTATTATAGTTTGATAGAACCTGATCTTGGTTTTTCTAAAGTGGAGTTCTTCAGTAGTTTCCAATATTACTAGATATGTCCTCTATTTCTATTGATTGTGGGACTTTTGAAATGTACGCTCACTATTTTATTTTCTTTAATTCGTATGCACAAAAACAAAATGTAGAAATATCATATTTCAACCATATCACACACTACGTAAAAATCTTTTTATGTTTATTTTCAACGTATTTTTTTTAGTTTTGCAATTTTAAAGCAGATATTATTTTCTCTTATCATAAAAATGCAAAGTTCAAAGCATAAAAATTCTCTAGTTACCAAGTTTTCAGAAACAAAATACTAATTTTTTAAGGTTAACTAATACCAAGTATTTGTTTGCAAAAGAGCTCACTCATAACAGGTCAAGATGGAGGATTATGTAAATGGGGCCAAAAAAGAAGAGTTTATCATAAACTGTTTGTGATAAATTCTTGACAATAACTGCCAAAATACTAAATGGTACTGTCTCGCAAATCGAGACCCTTTAGAGCAAGCAGTTGCCGTCCAGCGGAGAAGGTCGTGCGGTTCATATGTATGTACACATAACATTTATATTTTTGGGCGCCAGGCGATCTGAATACAAAAATGTCGGCAACACGGACTATCACATCTTGCCGTTACAAATTACCGCACGCTTTCGTCCGTTGGTATCGCGACACGCGACCTATCTGGAATTTGCTCCAGTTCCTATAAGTAAAATCTAATGCGTTGCTCACAGACAAATATAAACCTACCTAGTTTTGTTCCAGTCCGTACCTAGTAAAACCTATGCGTTGCCGTGACTCAAAGAAGCAGACGACCAGCTAGATTCACCCACAAAATCGGCGCAAGATCCGACAACACAGCAGATGGCTGCTGTGTTCAATAAAACATAAAATACTTCGATTACAGTCTCCCAATATAAGCAACACTAGTACAAAAATCGGACTCAGTTACCTATCCGTATAAAAGGGAATACGGCCACACCATTACAATGGCCGCTTGCTAATGAATCATACCCATAACGTTTCATTATGGGCATTGTTTATTCCAAGAACATAATCATTCTCAGACACAACAATAAAAGATCCATCTCTATATATATATAAAAGGCAACGTCTCTCTATCTGTCTGTATGTGTGCCTTTCACTCGAGAACTGCCGATTTTCATCCGTTTTTTGTTTTCTGTCTTTAGTTACTTCATCTTGTCAGGTTTTCAAATGTGTTTTATCAAAATTGTTTCAGTAGTTCCAAAGTTATAATAATATTTCTGTGTGCGGGTAAAACGAAATCTATGTTTTGTGTATATTTAACGCATTTTCTTGAAATTATCAGCAACAACATATGTTTAGTCAGTGGCAAAGTTGGTACACGATTTATACAGTTATCATAATTGAAATTCCGAATTTCCAAAGATATAATGCTATATGTGCGCTTGGATGATACAAAATCCATCTTTTCGGTTTATATTTAATGCATGTTCTTGAAATTATCAGACACAACATATGTATATTTTTTCAGTGACCAAATTGGTACATGATTTATACACTAATCAGAATTGAAGAATGTTTAAAATTGGTTCAGTAGTTCCAAAGTTAGGACAATTTTTACTGGGAGTAGCTGCCAATAATGTTGCTGAGGCACATAAACCCGAAAAATTATATAATAAAACACGCTTACAGGTGAACAGTTAAAGAAAATATAGTAGAGGAAACGATTGGGACTGACTGCGGTATAGGCGAATAGGTGATAATCCCTAGAATACCGATGATCCCTACAATTTTATCAGTTTAGTTTAAGTGTCTCCAAATTCCTGTCAGAGTTTGTTTTGCGATGACTATTAATAAGTAGCAGGGTCAAACCCTGAAGGTAGCTGGCGTTGATTTGCGAAGTCTATGCTTCACGCATGAGTCATTACTTTTGTGTTCGCGTGTCAGTTCTACGAATCACTTTTGCATGCTAGTTCCTAATGGTAATATTTAAAATATTGTGTATGAGGAGGCTCTCGAATAATTAATCCTGTTCAGTTTAATCCTGGCCTTTCTCTTGTTTATAGTATTGTCTTTTGTCCGCTCACCTAATTAAGAAGTTCCAAGCGAAACTGGGCGGGCAGATAGTATATAACCCGTAACAGCATCTAATGAGATCAAATAAATATGGTGAAACTTACCCAGCATTTATTTTATTCATACTTTTATTATTATCATATTTCGCAATAAATTTTCGGATACTTTTGTTTAGTATAATCTATAATTATTATTTTTTCTTTTTTTTTTCCAGTTTGTAATTCTTTGTAACTTTTATAATAATTAATACAAGGTACGAAGTAATAATTAATTAAAACACGAACACCGAAGAGTAAAATATAACAGAAAAATAACATTTTGAAGTTTTTCATTTTATAAAATTTTTACTTTTTAATTATTTTGTAAAAACAATGTATCTGTGTCTTCATCTTTAAATGAGAAACTTCTTTAATTTAAAATATTCTTGTATTCATAAATCCTATTCATATCTCATCAAACTAGTGTTGAAGTGAATGAATGAATATCCTACTTCGTACTTTTCTTTTATTTCAACTTTTATATCCTTGTTTAAATATAAATAGAGTAGGTTAGTTTATGTGCAAGTTGCGCCATGCAAGAAACTTATGGTTAAACTTGTTACATCATTAATTTCTTGTTTTCTGTAAGTTGAGAATGATTTTCTGCACATTTTTCAATATATCTTTGGTTTCTATGAAATAAAACTTCAGTAATCCAGATTAAATGAAAAAGCATAATCCGGTTTGAGCGATATTTCTGATTAGTGAAGCAAAAGAACGCACTTCTGCTTTCGGAGTAGAAATGAACGGTAAAAATGACTGTAAAAAAATTGATGTGAAGTATGTTTTTTTTATATAGCAAGGTTCATTAAGATTTTGAAAATTGCGCCTATGGCTTCCATTGGTTGTTTTAAGTCATAAGTTCCACCCCTCTGATTTCGTATACATTGAAACATAGAATTAAATTATAATTTCAACACTTCCCACTGGTTATTAACTTTACGCTTTTAAAAATTAAATGCAACATTTGCCAGAATATAACTAGATTTTAGACAAAATAATTTAAACAAAATAAATATGAAAAAAAAAAAACAGAAAAAACAAAATTGTGACAAGAAGCGAACCGTAGTTTGCGACTTAGGAAGCGAGATGTCTAACCACTACACCATGAAGGCATACTAGTTAACTGTCTTACATAACATATAAAATATTTAACATCGTCAACAAAAAAACACAAAAAATGCGTTATTTTCCGAAAACATAATCTGATCAAAAATTCTTGTTGTACTGTTCCGGTTCACACCAATGTACATTACTCAGAATTTTTCAGATTTTTAGTTTAAACCATCTTAGCTACCGGGTATGGGACAATTTTTTTTTACTGCACAATTTTGACAAAAATCGCGTCAAAATAATTTATTTTGCAAAAATAAAATTTTGATCGTTAGTCCACATACTAAGGGCTTTCATTTGATACCATACACAGAATTTTACAAAAAAAAAAAAACAAATTTCGATGAGTACACTTTTGTTTATATTTTTAGGGGGATATGTTTTTTAGATGTTTTAGTATTTTTCCTATGTGCGGGTCAAAGAGTTGTATAAGCATGCCAAATTTTCTAGGTTTAGCCATTTGGCTACAATTTTTACCGGACAGACGAACAGACAGACAGACGAAAAAATGACGGTATAAGGGTTTTTTGGTCATACCTACAAAACCCTAAAAAATGAATAGAGTTCCCAGAAATTCAAAGAGTCCGAAGGAAACTAACCAAATTTAAAAAAAATATATGTGAAATGTGAACTTTCACACCTCGAGAAATACGTTTTGAAATTGAAAAAAATTAAGTCATTTATCAATATATTTCTTATTAATCATGAATTACTTTTGAATGAAGACTTGAATACGAAGCAAATGCAGAAAAAAACACTTTGATTTTTGGCAAATTATTTAAATTTTGTTTAAAAAAAATAAATGAAAGGTTTTAGTTCTCAAATAACGAATAAAAGTGATTATAAATATACGTTTGATTTTGATGTGATTATAGACCAATATTCCTAGACACACAGTATTATGTTGGCTTCTTACACTTATTAAATATCTACAAAACCCGGAAATGTGTGAAAAATCACACTTCTCATCAATTTTTATTATATTTATGTTACATTGCGAAGAAGATTTGGCTATTTTTTATTTTCCTCATTAGTTTTGTTATTTTTATTGCGCGATTTTGCATAAAGAGCGTTTTTTAAGGAACGCATCGATTGCGTAATAAGAGTACTTACTGTATTATAAAGTACTACTGCTATGCAATTCTTTTTAAAATTGTTAATAAACGAAGAAAATCCGTATTGTGATATTAACAAAGGTGCTTTAGATTTTCCTACTTTCAATATCGTATTATCTTAAAAATCAAAGTAATGATTGGTAATCTTGTACTTGAAATGTCCTTATTTATAAAGTGTTTGAAAGGAAGAATGTCTTGATTCAAGAGGAAATATTCGTTCTAACGGTTGAACACCAATCTAGCTACCCTAACTCATTTCCGTCTAAATGTTGCGAATGTCAGGAAGTCTGAGGGACCAGAACGGATTCGCAAGATTGAACGAATTTTATTCAAACTTCATATTTGGTCTAATATAAATGCGCAACTCTCAGCAGGATATTACTAGTGTAGATACATGGATCAGTGGACTCACTACACGAGTCTTTACTGTTGGGGTGTACAAATTAACCCATCTGCACTATTTAGTTTAGTGTCTCAGGTGTTAAGCTCTTGTATGTATATAGTACGTTTCAATATTTACTCTTCAACTGCTGTTGCTATATTAGGGTAATTGTAACAGTGTTGTTAAGGGGGAGGGGCTTTATTTTAGAGGGTGTCCATTTTCTTGAACAGGAAAGAATTTCAGGTATTACATCATAAGCCCTTCCTGTAATAAGAATCCATCATCAACTCAAAATCTGTTAAATATAACTACACTTTAAACAATTTAATCACAAATTGTATCTTTTAGATCAGCGCCACTCAAACTATGGGTCATAATACCCTAAGGCAGAGTTATTCCCGAGGATCCGCAGGATAAACATGAGTATAATACAGAGAAATGATGGTAGAGTTTCTTGAATATTTAATCCTTTATATTTGGGTGCCGTCAGGTAAAAATGGTGAAACCCACTGTCCTAAGATAACGTCTTTTTTTTTCTTTTCTAGTTGATGCTACACCGAACAGGGTGCTAATTTTAGCTCTGTTCGTAGATCCATTTCTAAGGGTTTATTATCGTCGCACGCAAGCGCAGTTATTTTAATGCACTCCTATGAACTCTGTGCTTGCGTCTGACGATAATAAACCGTTAGAAACAGATCTATAATGAAAAGGCACACCATCAGTTTTTGCAATGAGACAGTTTATAATTTTAAAATGTATTTCATGATTGTACTTACTTAAAAGTTCAATAATTTACATTCAATTATTATTGAAAATCGGTTGATTATGATTTTTAAAAGAATTATTTTTGATTTTAATACTACATTAATAACTGGCGACACACCAGTAGTCCTTACTGCCCTAAGGGATCAGGAAAAATATTTGTTTAGCGAAATGAAATTTTCAAACGTGATAAATAAAAATTAGTCTGTTGATTAGATTTTATTATAACATACGATCAAAAAAATGTCCGTGCTAACGTTATAAAACTTTGATAATAAAAAAATATTCTAAATTTAAATATTCCCCTGCAGTATTATTACATTGCTGCCAACGATATGGTGCCTTGAATTTTTCATATATCATATATGGGTGCCGTCACTGAAAAAGATTGAGAACTACTAATGTATCCTCAGGTGCACACCTAGGATTATTTCTTGGGTGGGGTGCTCAGAAGACATTTTTTTTTTTTTATAAAATCAGAAATACGTCTAAAAACCAAAAAGGACGTTACTTTTCAAATTCAAGTAGTGACCTAAAGTACTAAAAATGCAAGCGATGACCTAAAAACACGTGTTTTTTGAGTGCGTGGGGGGGAAGGGGAGTTTCCTGCCCCTGAGTCGCCCCTGGATGCGTGCCTGTGTAGCTGTAAATGAAAGCTGATAGTACAAAGATTAACAGACGGAAAATGATTTTCAAAAAATTGTTGTGCTTGATGCGATTATGGTAAAGAATATTATTCACTTACTTAAATCCCCACGAAATCCTGAAATATGTGAAAATTCACACTTCACATCAATTTTTTATTAATAAAGTTATTAATTTGTAAGTTAGTAATCCATGTTTTAATCAATTTAGTTGGCTTATGCATAAATAAAGTAATAACCAAAGTAACGCGGATTGGTACCAATAACATCAACAGATTTTACATTAACGGCGAAGACTTAGAAGATGTGGAAGAATTCTACTACCTCGGTAGTGCAATAACGAGAGATGGAGGAACTACAAGGGAGGTAAACAACTGAATACTTTAAGCTCAACAAGCATTCGGCTTGTTGAAAGAAGTCTGGAAATCCAATAAGATCTCTCGTAACTAAGGTACGAATTTTTGAAACCAATATAAAATCAGTTCTGATGTATGGCTGCGAAACTTGAAAAGTCACTAAAGAAATTACACATAAACTCCAACAGATGTCTGTGCAGAATTTTTCGCATTACTTGGTCAGATCATATTCCCAATACTGATCTTTGGGAATCGATAGCACAAAAACCTATCCACTTGAAAATTCAGGCACGAAAGTGGAACTGGATTGGACATACCCTCCGGAAGGCAGTAAATGACATCTCCAGAATGGCATTAGAGTGGAACCGTCAAGGAAGCCGTTGTCGAGGTCGCCCTTTATCCACATGGAGGAGAACGATACACAATGAACTTGATGCCCACGGAACTACCTGCTGGCGCCAGGTGAAGAGGCTTGCTCTTCACAGGCCCCGATGGCGCGAGTTTGTAAAGGCCCTATGCTCCAGCGAGAAGATCTAGGACACATTATATATATACAACCTTGTTCATATGTATGGAGCACCCTAAATATTTGTGATTTTTTTGGACAAATAAGAAAATTAAATCATGAAAACTATTTTATTATTCAAAATAATTATGAACATTGATATATTTAATATTTTGTCACTCCGCCCCCTTGCTTTTTAACAGCAGCTATCCTTTGTGGTATATTGGCAACTAATTTCTTGCATGTATTTGCAGAAATATTACCCCATTCCTCCTTTATTTTCTTAACTAGTTCCAGCTTTGATTGAACCGTGTGTTGAGCAATATTTTTCTTTAAAATTGGCGATAAATGCTCAATTGGATTTAAGTCGGGAGATTGTGCCGGCCAATCCAAAACGGAAATTTGTTGTCTTTGAAACCATTCTCGAGAAGTGGCAGCTGCCTGGCATGGTGCATTATCTTGTTGGAATAAATATGTTAATTGGTCATCGTTCGTGAAAATTTTATGTACAGAAGGTCTTAAAACAGTCGATAACATTTTGATATAAGTAGAAGAATACATCCTTCCTTCACACACAAACACTTCTCCCACGCCTGACGTTGTCATGCAGCCCCATATCGTTACACTACCCCCACCAAATTTAACTGTAGGGACCACACAGTCAGAATGAAACTCTTCTCCGGGCCTTTATCTTACCGCCCCAGGGGTGCCAAAAAGCTATAAACAATAATCTCAATTTAAGTCTCAGTATTAACTGATGATTTTTTTTTTCATAATAACAATTTTTTATGATTTAAATTTTTTCATTAAGCAGCAATAAATATGCTTCAAAATTACCTGAATATTTATCTCATCTTACCAAAGTACCTTTGCCAAATCATCAGGTTTCCACTTTTTGTGAATTTTCGCTCAATGAAGTCTTCTTCTAACATATAAACGAGTATTAACTTGCAAACTACAATATTTAAAAGGTTACGAACATGTTCAAAGCTGCAAACGAAATGTTTTTCTATGAAATATAATTAAAAACAATGTGTAAAAGTATTTTGATTGGGTTTCCTAAATAAAATTCGCATAAATTGCATTTATTTATTAGATGCTCCAAGGGTGCTCCATACATATGAACAGAGCTGGGCCAAGTACTGATGAAAAGTACTTGAAGTACCAAGTATCAAGTACTGCACCTAGTACTTCCTTTTGCAAGTACAAGTACTGGTATAAAATTTAAAGTACTTGAAGTAACAAGTATTTATGAAAAGTACTTGAAGTATGTACTTCAAGTACCGGAAAAAGTACTTCAAGTACTAAAAAAAAATATAAAATATGTAGTACAATAATAATAATAATAATAAAAATAATAATAATAATAATTATAATAATAATAATAATAGTAATACTATACTTACCCGCTAATATTATACTAACTTATTGTCAGAAGACATGTTACGCAGAGTTGACCACGGATATCGTGAGACAAAAAGAAAGGATGGAAAATAATAATAATATTATCTGTATCATTTTGTAATACGTAACTAACAGGGAAAGTTCATTTTTTATGTTGTATTTTGACAAAACGTTTATAATATTATAATAGTATTGGTTCACACGGATACGCCAAAGTCTGTTTACACCACAACAGTCACCAAAGTAACCAGATCTAGTTTCGTATTACAAATTGAGACGGATTATAACTTTATTTTTATAATAAATTTATATCGTTGTCGTGTAACTTACCACTGCACTTAGTTGACTAAACGCTGGATCTACCTCAAACTAATACGGAACTCCCGTTCCCGTTATTGAAACGGTGACTACATAGACGTATTTTTCGTTTTATTGATTTAAACAAATGTAAGTAATTGAAATTTATGGAAATTATAAATTCAATTCATTAAGTACTAAGACACTAAGACTTTAACCAACTATTATCATTTACACATTAAAGAACTTGTTCATTCTTGTGTCTTGTCCGTTAAAATTCTGAAAATAATTAAAAAGTACTGCGTAGCAAAAAACTGCTACGAAACTACTGCAAGTATTTAAACTACTTCAAGTACTTTCAATTACTTCAAGTACTTTCACCTACTGCAAGTACTTTCAAATACTTCAAGTACTTTGAACTACTTGAAGTACTACTTATTTTCGAAAACAAGTATCAAGTAAGTATTTCTATAGAAGTACTTGCAGTACCAAGTACAATTGCCAAATTTAAAAAGTACTTGAAGTAAAGCACTTGAAGTACTTAAAAATACTTGAAGTATTTTTTCAAGTATTTTACTTGAAGTAAGTCCCAGCTCTGCATATGAACAAGGCTGTATATATATATATATATATATATATATATATATATATATATATATATATATAACCAGCTAGAAGGATACATTATATAGTAATACATGTAATTTTTTATCAAACTTCTGATATTATTTTTGCAAATATTCCGTATGAAATTTTTAATTTCAATCATTCGAAGAAATACCTCGTCTTAAAAATTGCAACTTCGAAGAATGTTCATGACTTCAGAAAACACTTTTCGGTACTCGATGGTCATTAAAAAACACATGCGGATCTCTCCACTGATCAAAATTATTATGGGAAAATAGTCATATTTGCTACTGTATTTTTCACTTTTTTCTAATTGAAACACTCTTTAATCGGGAGTTTAAATAGGCGTATTCAAATCTCTTATAAATAAGTAATTGCAAATTGATATACGTATTATTGATGTGTCTTTTTGTGAAATATAATGAGGAAAATGCCTTATATTCGGAATTTGTCGTTGTAAGAATCATAAAACATCTTGAAAAGCAGTCGATTGTTAACATTTCTTCAAATCCATCAAAGGGACATCAAAGAATAGTAGTAGTAGGTCTGATTGCCTGTATACCTACGTGTACTTAATAACAGAATATTTTTCATATTTATAGATGTCATGAAGTAAACTTTCTTGTTAGTTTGTCGAGCATTGTCGATGTTTCATTTGATAACATCGAATAGAAGCCGTATATTTTAAATTGGAGCATTTTTAGTTATAAAATATAAAATATTTCGATAACAATAGCCGGCGTTATTTATCTAGATGATGGAAAGTAAAGAAATAAATCTCTGAGAAGCTCGCTTGGTTACAATTGTCAACATTTCATTTTATAACATGAATATAAACTTGAATATTTTAAATTGGAATATTTTTAGTGGTTGTAAAGAAGCATATAGATCCTGTTTATGCGAGCTACATTCTATATAGCGTCATGCAGATTACAATTCAGTAAATCGGTCGCTAGGTACCGTTCAGATTTGAAACGTTTCTCACAGAACATGTAATAACGGTGATACAGCACATTTTAATATTTTTTGCAATTTTTTAATACTTTATATTTGCGTATATGGAATAATGTTATTACCTTTATGTAAATGTTTTGAAAAGACTTTTAAACCAAATATTGCCGTATGCATCAGTATGCTTTATATCAGAATTACTTCAAGTTTGTTACGCAGATAGTTCGACAATTTCACGTTTCATCATTTTCTTTTCATGTTTGCTTTGTTTATAGATTACATTTCATGTAGAAAACAATGCTATAGAATAGTTTTCTCATTTAATTTATTTTGACATTTGAGAACTACCGTTCACTACTGTCCCCGACTATTTATCAAGTATTTCACAGACTTTTAGGCTCTTTTCACTATTAGAATTTTGGTAAAAAGCGTTAAAAAAAAAAAAAAAAAACAATTGCATGGGAACTTTACTAATTGGTCTGTGGTTGTTGAAATTTTGAGGAACATAATTTTATACAGAGCGATCAACAAATCTTGTCTTATTTTTAACACAAATTTTTATTAGCTTATACGAATTGATTATTAAATGAACACTAAGTATTTTTCTCTACACACCAATGAGTTGATAACAGGTATTAAGTTAGGAACACATATTTTCGTTGTTCCTCGGGTGAGTTCGGACAAACGAAGTAATCTGATTGGTTCTTTGTTAAATTGGGATTCTCGGTTGTGTATTTATTTATTTTATTTATTTAATACAGTTTTGATATTTTTAAACTCATTGTTTACTGTTATGTAACTGACAAGAAATAATGATCGCACGGTACGTTTATACTTTAGATTAGAGATGTGTCGTTCGCGAACGATTCGTTCCAAAAGAACGGTATGTAAACTCAGTCTGGACGGGCGAACATAAAACATGGCACGAGCGAAAATTGGACGGCAGACTCGATACGCTACGCAGTACAATGTGTGTACGTGTACGTGACACGTACACGTACTACGTGTACTGACACGTTCGCCGTTCCCGAACTACTAGGGACTTCAGAAGTATGTATACTGTTCTCAACTCCCAGTACACAACTATGCAATAACAAAGCCAAGTACAGCATGACGTATACAGTAAACACTAGATTTGTTGTACGACAACGATTCGTTCCAAAAGAACGAATATTTTAAAAAGATTCGCATTACCCACCACTACTAGATCAATGGTTATTAACGGACAAGTATGGCCGGACCCCTTTCTACATAGCTCACTAAAGAGTGGTGTTTCACCGATTAATCGGTAATCGGTCATATCGGGCATTGTGCCCATTAATCAGTATCAACTTTTTGGCCAACTGATCGGTTTTGATAATTAGCCATTTTTATTTTTATTATTATTGTTAGGCGTATGCTGGAAAAAGAAAACCATGGGTGACAGAGAAATTGAAAAACATTGGATTCAACATGTAATAAATCTATAAATAAAAAAACTGTTAAAATTACACAATGTCCTTTAGAAATACAATAAATAGTCAAAAAAATATTTTTTTTCTGTTATCATATCTTGGTCATCAAAATAAAATCGTGGGCTGCCTATAAAAGAAATCCTTTAAATTGAACCACAATTCTCCAAAATATTTTCGATATATATTTCCATCTAATCATATAAAACGCAAGTGTTTGTTGTAATAAAAAATCATTCTGTGATAAAAAGTTTACCTTTTACAATGAAGTTTACTTTTTAGTTTTGTTTAAGTTTATTGAATTTTATAAATACTACTGAATTATTTTGTTGTTAGTTCATATAAATGTTTATTGCGCCCCATAATTTTATTTTTCGTCACCTATGATTTAAAAAAAATATTTTTTTATTTTGAAGAACATTGTTAAATAAAATCGTGTAAGTTAAAAAGTTTTTTTTAAATATATTATGTAGATTAGATTCTGCTTGATTAGGTTTATAAACGGTGACCGATTATCGGTATTGGCCGATAAGACCGATTAATAGGCAAGGAATAGTATATTCTCTTCCAACTGAGTCACAGACCCTACTTTCTCCACGACCACCAGAAAGAAAAAAAAAATAACAAATAATTATTTTAACAAACATTTTATCTTAACAAATAATTTATATTACATAACAAATTAATCAATTAATGAAACTTATTTTTTTTATTTATTATTTGTTTAATTTTAATTTAATTTGCCGCACATCGGCCACTATTTTAGTACTTTTTAGGAAGTTATGTTGCATATATTTAATGTAAACATTGCATATATTTTAATGTAATCCTACAAAAGCAAATGACAACAAGCATAGAATAGTTATTCCATAACAAGTGATAGGAGGAAATACACGCAAAATGCATAAGAAGATAAGTGCTTTACAATAACATTCCAACTCTTGTGTTAGAATATTAACTTTCTTTAGTCAAAATTGGTTTTAGAATCGGTAAATTCTATAGTGGTCGTGGAGAAAGACCATTCCAGATCACTTTTCACGGTTGGAAAGATCTGTCTTTGAAACTTCGTTTTGCAATCTAATCTACATTTTACAAAATCATTTGCTCACGAGGATTTGAAGTTTTTGTGTAATGTCACTTGCTACAAGTCTCAAAACTATAAAAAAGAACAGATGTAATGTTTTAAATATGCGAAATATAGTATGTGTGTATCTACGAGTTCCATATTTTCTTGAGCAATAAGATACGGTGCAAAAGATAACTGCTTAGGACTATTTTCGCGGAATCTGTACGTGTATATCAACACTTATATTATATGTATCGTATGTTAATTTATGCAGAGGTAATCAGTTGGTTATGTGGTGACCACAACAGCTAGTTTTTGTATTAATTTATTAATTTTCGTTGATAGTTGTGGCGCCTGAAGGGACGGCACCTCTCCTAGTTGCTTACGTTTGGCGAGTACCTCGTTCACCTCATCTTTGTTCCAGTATCTTGATCATACTAAAAGAATACTGTACTTTTTTAATTCTGCTTTTAACACTATTAAGGCCATCTCCAGTTTTTGTTATAATGCTCCCCAAATAACAGAAATAGTCCACATCTTTAAAGCTCCACACCAAAATAAAGTCTGCCCCTACTTGAAATACCTATTCGAATGAGTTTTATCTTGCTGATGTTCACAAACAAGTAAAATGTGCGAGCAGTGGCGATTAAGCTTTCCCAAGTTCGTGATTCAAACCCGAAGGTTGGCCTAATTTTAGTTTTAAAGGAATATATAAGCACAATCATCGGATTTTTAACTGATGGTCCGCAAATACTTTACGTAATGAAATGTTCGTAATGTTAAGAAACACAGTTTCGTACCACTAGATTCCCAAATATGTAACACTAATTTGGATTTATTTTTAACTGGTATTGTACTTTGAGTTTGTTGAACTAATTGTTATGTTTAACAATTCTATTTGCTTTTTAGAATGACTCCATTTTTGGTGTAAATGATGGAAGGGTTTCGTGTCTTTTACGCTATCCTAGCACTGTTCCTGTGATTTTATTCGGCGTGCGATTTTTGGTAAAGTGCTTACTCTCTTGTTTTTAGGGAGAGGAGGTGAAAATCAATACCAAATCAAATATGAAGTCTTGCCGGTTAGACACTAGTAGGGAGTGAGTTTGTTGCAGGGTGCAAATAAACGAAAAACTACACTACTTTCACCCTAAAACATTTTTTTTCTATTTTTTAAAATTTTCAATCATAATCTAATTTTATTGATTACTTTCTAGAATATTTACATCTTCTAGATTTGATTTTATGTATAAATCAAACGTAAACAACTTAAAAACAAAAGTACGCATGTAGATAAATCAAATTTGTAAGATTGATTTGTAGTACGACCGTAGCAGACGTAGGCAAATCAAATTTAGGACATTGTCCGCGCTCGAGTTAACTCGAACAAATCACCCAAGGGGTTGAAAAGACACTAGGAATTGTTTTGCAAATGTATACATACAAACCACTGGTAATCGGACTCTGGCTTTCTAATAAATAAATTACTGGTCTTTGCAGATAGTTACGTGATTAGTTTCAACGCAGATAATATTGTTATTAAAATCTATAACAGTACTAAAATATGTTTAATAGAAACATCCTAAATTTCACGTACTAAATAATACTAAAATATTTTGTAATAATTTGAATAAATATAATAACATATATATATTAGTTATTTATGCAATTAGTGTGTAGAGAGTGCTTTACAGACGTATTGCATTCAACATTTGTATAACACCGAAAATATTAATAACGAATTCAAAATAATTAGATAAAAATTAATTACATATTCCACACTTGGTACCAAAATTTCACACAAGATGGTAAACCATATCCATAATGTATGGTTTTTTAGAATTTTGACAGCTGGATACCATGTGACATTATAAAATGGAAGATCAGTATTGTTGGTTATTTGGACTTCAAGTGCCTTAAACCGTTATTGTAGTTATTTGGATTTAAGTCAGTTGAACCGAGGTATTTTATAAAAGTATATTCATTTACTCATGATTTTCATGTATTTTCTAACATGGAAGTTACATTTGATAATTTTGCACATTGACATTTGGTTACTATGACAACACTATACGCTCTGGTGCCATTTTGGACACTGTAATGCAAGCGTAAAGTGCCTACTTTGCGCCCGGTGGTAGAAAAAATGTAATTACCAAGCAATTGTAAATACAACTATTTTTTTTTCTGGGGAGGGGGCTCAGAAGACAAAATTTTCCCGTGACGGACTCACGTTCAATTACTAGAAAACCGTGTTCCTGAAAAGCGTTTTTTTGAGTATTTGGGGAGGCTCAAACCCGTGAGCCCCCCCTGAGTGCGCGGCTTCCTTTAACTGTGTCTTCTATTTTTTTATAAATATATAGCGGCAGATAAGCACGAATTAGGCTTTTTTCAACATGAAACAACTTTGTTAGCGTAATGGACACGTGTACAGCAATTCGTATTTTTAAGAAATTTCATATTTAATTGGAGACACAACAGTATACATTCTTAAAAGTTTCTTATACAAAACTAAAATTCTGAAATAAAATTAGTAACAATCTATACATCAAAATTTGTAGCGAATTTTTATCTATCAAATGGGTTATTTCTAATTGTCAACAAAATTGATATGTAACTGTAAATAAACAAATTGCATTATAGACGCTTTGCATACTAATTGACGCATAATTGCGTACGACGCTGCAAATTCAATAATAAAAATAATAATATTTATTTATTGACCAAGGTACAAAAGAAATATTGTTTTTGGTCAGTAAAATTACAATCTGTTTCAAATACAATATTAATAAAAATAATACAAAAAAAAAATAATAATAAATAAAAAAATGAATAAATAAATAAAAAAGTAGTAATATAAATAAAAATATAATACTACAAAGTGTGCAAATATCACAAACAGTTTGATGGTCACTTATTTATTTATAGCACGCTTACAATATATTAAAATGGGTAAAATCATCAATCGAATATATCGAATTTTTCAGTAGAAATTATTTAATTTTTGATTGAAAAATGTTGTTATTTAGATTTCTTGTTTCTTCCGGTATCGGAATTGTAGCTAAAGCTTCATTCTACAAATATATTTTTTGCTATTTTGTTCTGTTATGAAAATTACTTATAGTTATTATTTTTGGTGTTCTATTTTTGCTGCCGTCTTGAATATGCCGCTGTTCTCAATATAGGTGCTGAGGATAAAAATAATTTTATGTTCAAGTGTACCAAGTGGCATTCCAATATCATCAAGTACAGTATTCGAAGAAGGTTCTGTAATATAAACAATTATGTCGAAAATGTTGACGTATTACATACACATTTCAACACAGAACTATAAAATATAAGTTATTTGAAACCCACAAATATATTTAAAATATTACAGATAATTGTTGTTATCTGTTATTGTTCAGTTATGAAACGAAACAATTTTTACAACCATTTTGTCTACAATTAAAAATATCCTATAAAGCACAGCTCTTAAATTAGCCGACTATAGACTATGACTTGTGCACTGTTTGTCACTAACAAGTTATTAAATTTAATGCATTATGCTTTGTGGATTGTAGTTAGGGCGTTGTTTTAATGAGACAGACATATAAACACACATTAGCTATCTCACTTTACATAACCTAAAATATACTGTCATACATATTTCAACAAATTACAGAAATGAATGAAACAAAAAAGAATTGGTGTAGTTGCGGTTATAATTTTGTCATCAAATTTAGTAAGAAATCACGATCTCGTTGATGGCGGGTTCGTAAAAAGTTACAAATGCTTTTATTCCATCGTAGTTGGTTTGAAAAAAACATAGATGTCACAACATTCGTTACGCATTAATTGCAGAGCTGTAAACGCTTTCGTTAAACGTTAAAACTATCCACAATGCATAGTCTATAGTCAACTAATTTAAGAGCTGTGAATGCAGCTTTACATAGATAAAAATTCGCTGCAAATTTTGATATACAGACTGTTTAATTTTATTTCAGATTGTTAGTTTTGATACTTATGATCTGTAAGTGTTACACGTACCGTTAAGCTTCGGACGTGAATATGTATATTTCAGAGGCGGCGCTAGATGGAGTCCGGGGGGCCCGGGCCCCCCTAACAGTTTCTCTGGCCCCAGTTGGCCCCCCTAGAATTGCTTGGAAAAAAATATATTTTAGAAGTGAGGACCTTTTTTTTAGGTCATTACTTATATTTTCATATATAAACGATAAAAAAAAATATTTCCTGGCCCCTCCAAATTTTACTCAATTTTTTTGCCACCCCCCCAGATTTTAAAAGCTAGCGCCGCCACTTGTCTATTTGATTAACTTTTGGTACAGATACGTTTACCGAAATGGATATTTCGAATATTTCGTAACAGAGAAATATTTCGAAAAAAAAAATTTAACAAAAGTTGCTGCACAAGTAATAACTATCAACTTTTATTTGAGACATTTTTTGCTACGACTTAATACATTTTTATAACTTCATATTTTTGCGATATTTTTTCTAAATATCTACGTTTCCATGATCATGGAAAATTATAATTACGTATCATGCAAGTCAATGTAATATAGCACGTTATTATATTTTTTAATAATAATTTCTTTGAGAAACTATTTTGTTTAATTACTTTGTGGTGACGGTCGGTTCTGTGGTGACTTTAGTTGATTTTTTTTTTAATATTGAAATTTTCCTTCTTTTCCAGTTTTCTACCTTTCTGCCCGCCACCGAGTGAAACAAAATAAATGTTTGTGATCCAGCTGAATTCTGTAAGTTGTATGTTATGATGTGGGGGAACATGTCACTGAGTATATTCTATCAGGTTATCATTATAAATGACTTTACTCTAACGTTGCTATTGGTTACTTTAGATTATATAATATTAAGTAGAAAATACAATTATAAAACATTATAAATGATGTGCATAAACTCGTTAATAGTTTACCAAAATTCATTTATATTAATTTAGCTATACTCTATAGTCAATTCGCAAATTACAAATTTAACAAAGTAAAAATGTCTTTTAGAAATAATGGTGCTGCATCAATTCGTTCTGATAACGAACCATTTAAATAATTGGGTAGCGATTCGCAAAATGTTAGTAGTAATTATCCTCATTTAGACTTTATTCACTAGATAATAATTTGCAAATCTCAGACTAGAATATTTTAGAGCGGTTTGCTAACTACAATTTAAATATTTAATCTATATACTTACTCCCTCTTCTTCTTCTTCTTCGCCACTATCAATGGGATCATACGCGCACCCAGGAATTTTTCTTGGGGGGGGGGGGGGGTAGCTCAGAATGCAAGTGTTTTAAAATGGTGGGAATCCGGAAATTACTCGGCAACAAATGTTGACTTAAAAAATTGATGTGAAGTCTGAATTTTCACACATTTCAGAGTTTCGCAGGTATTTAGTAAGTGAATGATGATTATTTGGGATGCCAATTTGTTAACCCTTTACCTCATAGTGTGCCATATGTGGCACATTCCGATTTTTATTTTTTATTTTTATTTTAAAACTGAATCAGAACGTTACTTCATGAATGTTCATATATGCCACATACACAGCAATGGATCCTGCAGTATCTCAAGTAATGGACTGCAATAGATTTGAGGATATCAAGCGGAATTTGCACTTCAACGATAACTCTGAATTTATTGAGAAAGGACAACTAGAAGATACGACCTTTTCTTTCAAAAATTCGAGGGCGACTGTTTTTAATCCCTAATGAAGAACACCTAGCAATTGACGAGCAAATAATACGGAATCATTTTCTTTTGTAACATAATGTAGAATCATTATGTTCCATGTATGGCACAAACCCTAAATTATTATTTTAATTATTATTTTTTTCATAAAAATAATAATTAATATTTTAAATATATTTTTTTAATTAATTTTTCTATCAATAAGAACCAATTCCTAATGCTCATGAATTATTTCAGCCAAAAATAAAAATTCATGCAGTAAAGGGTTAAAATATTGTTTTTGTTAATTTTAATTCAAATGCCTAATACCATTATTTAGGTTTCTAAATATGTGCAGTATTTTTTTTTTTTTTTATATATAGCAAGGTTCATTAAGATTTTGGAAATTGTGCCGTCATAACTTTGCCCCTCTGATTTCATGTATTCAATTTCAACAATTTCCACTGGTTATTAAATTTACGCTTTAAAAAATTAAATGCAACATTTGCCCAAATATAACTAGAATTTTGAAAAAAGAATTTAAACAAAATAAAAATGCAAAAAAACAGAAAATATAAAATTGTGTCGAAACCGGAAACCTAGTTTGCAAATTAGAACGCGAGAACACTAACCATTACACCATGAAAGCACGCTGGTTTTCTTTCTTACATAAGTTATTAAATATTTTACATGATCAAGAAAAACCACAAAAAATGCGTTGTTTTTCGAACGTTTACTCGTTTACTGTGTTACATAGCAAATTAAATATTTTACATATTTTAGTTAAAAACACAAAAAATGCGTTATTTTCCGAAAACATAATCTGATCAAAAATTCCTGTTGTACTATTCCGGTTCACACAAATGTACATTACTTAGAATTTTTCCCGATTTTTAGTTTAAACAAGCTGGGCTTCAGGGTGTGGGACAAATTTTTTTTTGCACAATTTTGGCTAAACTCGCGGCTTCCATTTGATACCCTACTAACAATTAAAAAAAATATATTTTTTTTTCGATGAGCACATACTTATTTGTTTATATTTTTAGGGGGATATATTTTGTAGATGTTTTAGTATTTTTCCTATGTGCGGGTCAAAGAGTTTTATAAGCATGCCAAATTTCAACTCTCTAGGTTTAGCCGTTTGGCTACAAATTTTACTGAACAGACAGACAGACAGATAGACAGACGACAAAAGGACGGTATAAGGGTTTTTGGTCATACCTACAAAACAATAAAAAGAAGGTCATCACTTCCAAAATACGAGTGATGACTAAAAAAATAGCTCATGAGCTCTAAAATTCAAGTGTATTCCTTAAAAACACTGAAGCGCGTATTTTTTTAGCTCTTGGGTACGCGCCTTAATGGAATTACCTTAGGTCCCCAAACCAGGGACTTGAAACTGAATTTATTTAGGTTCAGGTTCGGTTCCGATTCCTTATGATAATGTCGGTTCGGTTTCAGGTTCAGGTTCAATAATATGAGGTGTGTAAATTAAGTAACCTGACTGATTAAAATATATATGTATATATATTTATATATATATATATATATATATATATACTAGCTGTGTACCCGTGCTTCGCTACGGTATATTGACGATCTGCGATCATCGTGCAATCATTATAAATCATGGTTCTCTATAGATCACATTGCTTACTATCTCCTCAAGTGTAGATTCACCCAGATGGAGACTCATTAGTGTAAAATTTTCAGTTTGTTTCTAAACATGTGTACAGGTAACTTTTATAAGCAAAAACCTAGTTGATATCTCATCTGTCCTAAGAGATATTGAGGAATCCGTGAAAAACCATTTTACTCCTTTTCACCCCATAGGGGTCGCAAATCCTTTCTTAGTGAGTTCTTACGTGGAAAAAAACATGGAAGGAATATGTTCTCGGAATTCCATGTATCTAATCAAAAATATATCAATTTAACCCTTTATAGGTAAAAAAAAAACGTTTAAGACTTTAGAAAAAAAAATTATATGCCAAAAAGGAATGTTATAACTCAACAAACCAAGAAGTTACGAAATATTATATAACTCGCCCTGATTTAATGTAGATTCGCCCGTTAAGTGTTGCTTGCAGCAAAATCCTAAATTACATTTTATACATGCGTACGGGTAACCATAGTAAATAATAAGCAAGTCGTTATTTTATCAAGAGATATTGAGAAATCTGTTTTCACCCCATAGGGGTCGAATTTCGAGAAATCTGTTCTTAGTGGTTGCCTACGTCATGGAAGAAATATAATTCCCGAATTTCAATTGTCTACTAAAAAATACCACTGTACCAATGTAATGTAAAGTAATGTAAGAATAGCAATTTAGGGATGAAATATAAAAAAATGGTTAAAATGAAATGATCTTGAAACTAATGATATTAAAAAGACACCTAAATGCGAAAAAGTACAACATAGTTATTGTACAACAAAGGGTTCTATAATTCACCCCGAATCTAGAATCGCCCCTTTAGGTTGATGGTTAGAACACTGTAAGCAAAAATCAAATCAATATATCATTGGACCTAAGAGATAATGAAGATTCCGAGGAAAAACATTTTATCACTTTCCATCCCGTAGGGGTCGAATTTCGAAAAATTCCATATAAACGGATGCTTGCGACATGGAGGAATTTCATATGTCTATGTCAAGAGCCGTTCTTTCGAATAAAAATACCAATTTACCCCTTTAGGGATGAAATTTAAAAACTTTCAAAACTCTTTCTAAATATTTTAAATAGAAAATTATGTACCAAAATGGAATGTTATAACTCAGGATATAAAAAGTTTTCTACAATTCACCCCAAATGTAGATGCACCGCTTTAGGGGTTGATTAGGGTAAAATCCTGAATTACTGTATCAAAAATCTGTTTGGGTAACCTTTGTAATCAAAAACCAAGTCAATATCTTATTGGTCCTAAGGTATATGGAGGAATTCTTCAAATCACATTTCACCCCTTAGGACTCGAATTTCGAAAAATTTCTTCTTAGTGGGTGCTTACATCACGGAAGGAATATACTTCCCGAATTTCATGTCTCTATATCCAAGGGAAGTTCTATCGAATAAAAATACCCATTTACCCCTTTAGAGGTGTAATTTTAGAAAATGGTCAAAACTATTTCGAGATATTTGAAAAAGACACCGGTGTGCCAAAAAGGAATGTTATAACACCCTTGTAGATTCACCCTTTTAGGGAATGGTTAGGACAAAATCCTGAAATAAGTACTTCAACATTTATATGGATAACCTTTATAAGCAAAAACCAAGGCGATATATTATTGGACCTAAGAGATATTGAGGAGTCCATGAAAACACATTTTACCCCTTTTAACCCCTTAGGGGTTGAATTTCCAAAATTCATTTCTTAGGGGGTTGTTAAGTCATAAAAGGGATATACTCCCCGAATTTTATGTTTCTCTGTTTAGACGACATTCTATCGAATAAAAAATACCAATACACCCCTTTTCACTTTAGGGGTGAAATTTAAAAAAACGGTCAAAACACTTTCTAAATATTTTAAAAAGACACCTATATGCCAAAAAGGAATGTTATAACACAATAAACACAGAAGATGCGAATGGTTCTATAATTCACCCTGATTGTAGATACACCCTTTTAGGGGATGATTAGGACAAAATCCTGAAATAAGTTTTTCATCTTTTACATTGTTAACCTTTATAAGCAAAAACCAAGGCGATATATTATTGGACCTAAGAGATATTGAAGAATTCGTGAAAACACATTTAACCCATTTTCACCCCTTAGGGGTTGAATTTACAAAAAACATTTCTTGGGGTTGTTACGTCATAAAAGGGATTAACTCCCCGAATTTTATGTTTCTCTGTCTAGACGACATTCTATCGAATAAAAAATACCAATTTACCACTTTAGGGGTGAAATTTAAAAAAACGGTCAAAACACTTTCTAAATATTTTATAAAGACACCTATATGCCAAAAAAAAAAATTATAACACAACACACACAGAAAATACGATGGGTTCTATAATTCACCCCGATTGTAGATTCACTCTTTTAGGGGTTGATTAGTACAAAATCCTGAAAAATAAGTTTTTCTACAGTTATATAGGTAGTCTTTGTAAGCAAAAGAAAGGCGATATATTATTGAACTAAAAGATATTGAGGAATCCGTGTTAACATATTTCACCCCTTTTCACCCCTAAGACGTTGAATTTCGAAAAATCATTTCTTACGGGGTTCTTAAGTCATAAAAGGGATATACTCCCCGAATTTTATGTATCTTTGTCTAGACGACATTCTATCAAATAAAAAATACCAATTTACCCCTTTAGGGGTGAAATTTAAAAAAACGGTCAAAACACTTTCTAAATATTTTAAAAATACACCTATATGCCTAAAAGGAATGTTATGAGATAATAAACACAGAAGATGCGAAGGGTTCTATAATTCACCCTGACTGTAGATTCACCCCTTTAGGGGTTGATTAGGACAAAATCCTGAAAATGGTTTTTGAATATTTACATGAGTTATCATTGTATGCAAAAACCAAGTCGATATCTTATTTGACCTAAGAGATATTGAAGAAACCGTGAAGCCACATTTTACCCGTTTTAACCCCCTTTTCACCCACTTAGAGGATGAGTTTCGAAAAATCCGTTCTTAGTGGGTGTTTACGTCATGGAGGGAATATACTCGCCGAATTTCATGATTGTAGGTCCAGTGGTTTGGGCTGGGCGTTGATTATGAGTAGGTAGCTTAGTTACGATTTTATATATATAGATTACAGATAGATATGGGTAACCTTTGTAAACAAAAACCAAGTAGATAACTCATTTAAGAGCTATTGTATGCTTACCTCATGGAGGGAATATACTTTGCGAATATCATGTATCTATGTCCAAGGGATGTTCTATTAAATAAAAAATATCCTTTTACCCCTTTAGGGGTGAAATTTTGAAAAACTGTCAAAACCATTTCGAGATATTTTAAAAAGACATCTGTATGCCAAATAGAAATTTTATAATTCAACCAACACAGAAAATACTTGCGGTTTCTATAATTGTTTCTGATTGTAGATTCACCCTTTTAGGGGATGATTAGGACAAAATCTTGAAATAGGTTTTTTAACATTTATAAGGATAATCTTTATAAGCAAAAACCAAGGCGATATATTATTGACCTAAAAGAAATTGAGGAATCCGTGTAAACACATTTCACCCCTTGTCACCCCTGAGAGGTCGAATTTCGAAAAATCATTTCTTAGGGGGTTCTTAAGTCATATAAGGGATATACTCCCCGAATTTTATGTTTCTTTGTCTAGACGAAATTCTATCGAATAAAAAATACCAATTTACCCCTTTAGGGGTGAAAATTAAAAAAACGGTCAAAACACTTTCTAAATATTTTAAAAAGGCACCTATATGCCAAAAAGGAATTTTATAACACAATAAATACAGAAGTTGCGAAGGGTTCTATAATTCACCCTGATTGTAGATTCACCCCTTTAGGGGTCGATTAGAACAAAATCCTGAAATAAGTTTTTTAATATTTACATGAGTAATCATTGTGAGCAAAAACCAAGTCGATATCTTATTGAACCTAAGAGATATTAAGGAAACCGTGAAGCCACATTTTACCCATTTTAACCCCCTTTTCACCCACTTAGAGGATGAGTTTCGAAAAATCCGTTCTTAGTGGGTGCTTACGTCATGGAGAGAATATACTCGCCGAAGTTCATGATTGTAGGTTCAGTGGTTTGGGCTGGGCGTTGATTATGAGTAGGTAGCTTAGTTACGATTTTATATATATAGATTCGAATAGAATTACAATTCAATATTGTCTCCCTCAAAATAACTTCCTTGGGAAGCCACAGCGCTGGAGACGGTTCTTCCAATCTTCATAGCAGTGCTGGAACTCGGATACTGGAATAGCTTTCAGCTGGTCGGTTTTGACCGTTGAATGTTTTCGAGTGTCCCAAAATAATGTTCCTTGAGGTGATTTTTCAATCTTTGGAAGAGGACAAAGTCACAAGGACTCAAGGCGAATAAAGAGGCTGAGGAGGCACAGGAATGTTTTTACTCGTTTATTGAAATTGCTGTGTGACCAGTAATGACACGTTCCAGAAAATGGGAATCATTTTCAGTCGATTCCAAAAAGTCAAGGCAACTTTGCCTCCTGATGTCCTTTTGGTCCTGTGAAAGGTTTTTTGGAACCATTTTTACTCAGATTTTTCTCATCCCCAATTCATTGGTCAAAATCTAATGATCGGTAGTGTGAGTCAAATTCAACTCTTCCCCGATCATTCTGACTGTCAACCGACGATTGAACGCACAAGATCCCGGATTCTGTCGACATTTTCATTGGTTCTTGAAGATGAAGGCCTTCCGCTGTGTGATTCATCTTCAATCAACTCTATTCTTTCTGAAAATGCCTTAAACCACCAAAAAACCTGGGTCCTTGACCAAACACTGTCTTCGTAGGCCTGCTGAAGTTTTGCAAAAGTTTCCGTTGCACTCTGTCCAAGTCTGAAGCAAGACTTAATAGAACACCGTTGCTCGAAATGAACTCATTTTTAGAACGCACTAAAAAAAAAACTGTTTCACGAAAAAAATGGCTACGAACAACAAAATTGCTCTAGCCAGTTCAAACTCGTACTGAAGGCGTATCACCTGTCGCCCCTCCAAGTCCCGCGTCCCAAATATTAATCCAATCGAAAAAATATAGAAAAAAGATTTGTTTTCTTATTACAAACAATATTTGTCATTTACGTTTTTGCTGTTAAGTCAGTAATAAAAGAGATATTTTAAAAGTTTAACCTTAAAAAATGCATAGAAGTAAAAATTTGTTTTCTTACTTTAAACAATTTTTGTTACATATTTTATTCTATGAAATCCATAATAAGGGAGATATTTTAAGTTTTAACCCCGAAACACCCGTCTATAATAAAATTTTTGAGATGCATATAGCCTAAGTTCAAATCCTGGTTTTACTTAATCGTCATACCGAATTACTTGAAAATATGTCCAGCCGTTTTTGAGTGAATGTCGGATAGACAGACAGACAGACAAACATTGAGTATTTTGCGGATATTGTCTTATAATCATCTGAAACATGTAGATACCAAATGTGGCACCGAAAATATCAAAAAACAGATATAGCCTCCAATTTTATTAATATAGATGAGGCTCTAGTCTATTTATTCTATTTTTCAACTGTTATTTAACTTATACTAAAAATAAAAACAAAATAGAATTCCACATTTGGATCTAGACAGATCTTTGAATTTGACATAAACTGATTTTCGATTTTTTTTTTTTATTTAATACTGTTTTTCCCACCCACGATAAAATCAGAAACTTCAATTCTGTGTTGGATTTCTTGTTGAATCAGAGTTACCTGTTTTATTATGTGACCAGATACCTGAAGATACAAACTCTCTCAAAGGTGTTACTATTTACTTGCAAGCTGGTCTTACATACATAAACAGACATACTGAATATTTCAAGTGTGAAGTGTTGTCGATCTCGCTTCGTTAAGGTCCAAGTTATGTTTAAACATCAAAATTCAAATTTTACGAATATTAAATCGTGACAATATTATGTTTTTACACTTGATTGTTGTTCTTATTAAATATTATTTGCTCTTACAGAATAAAATAGGGCCTTAACCGAAACGAAATAAATTAAAAAGCGGAACTGAACACCATAACGAAAGACTAAATCTGAATATAATACCCGTATGATATATTGTTCACAATAATTTAACATTAAAATGTGTGTAATTACATTTTTAAGTATGTAAAGGTTATAATTGTTTTTGATTCGCAGAAAATAACGTCTCAATACAATAGCTGCGATCTAATAATAATAAGTTCCCAACGTTTAAGTCACGCGTAACACAACATAGGTTTCTGTTACGTTTCAACCTGTACTATTATTCCTATATATACAGGTATTCATTTTAATTTTAATACATGACGCTCAGTCGATCTTAAAGCTGACTGCACATAGGGATGTTCCGATGCTACTGATACGATACCAGTATCGATATTTTTCATTCGATATCTCGATTTTAGTATCGATACTAATCTTCCGATACTTTATTAATATCAGTACATTTGACCCAGTATCGTATAGTATCTTTAATTTTTGTTATAACAATATCGGAAAATTTTTTATTTATACACATATAAATATTTCTGTGATTAAATGTTTTTCAATAAGAAACCCTTCTCCAAAATTGTACTCTTGTAAAAACTGGTAGACGAGGTACACAATCGCAATGGCGTAGGACATAGTAAGTCATTATACTTTTTATAATATTTTATCTTGTAGTAACGTTACTACACAGTAAATTTTCACAGAATTGATCTGTATATTTATATTAGTTAGTTTATATTAGGGTTATATTTATATTTATTATAAACGTATAGATACTATAACAATAGTTTTTTCGTTATCACTATTTACACTACAAATTACTCGATATAATCTGAAACCGGCGCGGATCGTATTTAAGAACTTGAATGTACTTGCAACACGAAGACAGCGTCCTACACACCCACACAGGGCTTTTGTTTCCTTCCACAGACTTTATTTATGTTTCGTGTTAATTATGTATGTGGATTATATGAACATACAGGGTGTTTTTGGAAACTGTTTGAGCATTGCTAATTTCTTTATTATAAGAGATACAAAGAAAGTTAAATTAGGAGGCGATTTTTCATATCATAGGTTTATGGTTTATAAAATGTTTGTATTAATATTTTTGAATATCGAATTTTTAGTATTTTTGTAATTAATAAAAACAATTTGAGGAAAATTAAATTTTATCAAGTTTTTAGGTAATATGCAACTTTGCGTAAAATGCGTTCATTTCAATTTAACATTAATTCATTTTGCAACATTTTATGAATTGTATGAAAAAAGTGAACCGGGAATTCTGGGAACTCCTTTCAAAGTAAGTCTGGAGTCTCGGGAATTTAAAAATCGGGACTCAGAAACTCTACTAGGAATACAAATAGCCGTGTCCTAACTGGGATTTGACTTGGGATTTGTGGCAGACGAAGCAAGATTGCTACCTCTATGCTTCGGATGCCCACATCTAATACTTTTGTGTAAAACATCAGAAAAAATAACATAATCGTTGTGGAACATAATGAAAATACTGAAATGGTAATTAAAAGTTTTCAGAAGAGATAAAAAGTATTCAGAAAATACCGTTGAATAAATCTTGAGATTGAAATAACTTTTTTAATGATATTTTAATTATTTACTAAGTAGTACAATTACGGTTCATATTCCATCAACCGCATAAAACAATTTATTTTAATATAATTAAAAATTAATGAACAAAATTCATTTATCACGGAACAATATTTGTCTTCGATAACCAAAGTTAATTTTCATCATCTTAATTTTTAAGATCACGAGTTAGCTTCTGAAATGAACTGAAAATAAATTAAATTTGTAACACAAGTTTCGATTGCTGTATTTCTTATGTTCGTTTTATAAAAAGAAGACTGACAACACGGACTGTTGTCTGACGCTGTAGCCAAGCGCAAAAAAACAATACTTTTGCTACCAGGTACAGCGAACACAGGTATTTGTTAGATACCTACTACATTCGGTTCATAACGTATAACGTATACTCTCATCGCAGGGGACAAGTCACCTATTGTTTGTCCAGATCCAGTTCGCTTCTTATCAAATAAATATTACTTTTATTATGATTTCAATTTTTATTTTTATTCACTGCGACTGCTGAACACAGGGTCGAGTTTAATTGCGCGGTAGCACTGCCGTTAAAGGCGCCACTTACATGCCGCTTAGTATGTAGTATGTAGCATGCAGTGCGTGATATGAAAAATCGCGGTGTTATAACGTTTCAAGGTATTCAAATATTTGTTACTTTGGGTAGATTTGTTTTTTTTTTTTGTAGATTTCTATATAGGTTCTTCTACTTTTTCCACATTCCTAATTTAGACAGATCTTTCAAATTTGTATATACTTTATACTAGTTAATTAGTTTAGTAAATATTTAATTTTTCTTATCGAAATGTATGCTGTAGACCAGCGTTTCCCAACCTGGGGTCCGCTTTTGGTGCCATTTTCTTCCACATATATGTGTGAAACAGGATTTTCAATTATGACAATAAAATCGAAAAATAGAAACCGACTTCATCCATCTCTTGACGCTTGTACACGCCTAGCGCTTTTGAACCCCATTGAAACCAGGTTGTATTTATGAACAAAACAAATTCAAGAACAGAAATTGCATTAAGTAACGTTATTTCTTTATCAATTAAATATACATATTTTTTGTTATTTTTTATGAATTTAATTTTATTTAATAATAAAATTATTCAAAAAATGTGTTTGTTTATTTTTTTTACCCAAATATAGCATTGTTTTAACATCCCCCCCACCGAAGGGGCGGATTGTCAATACGCTTTATGCATGAAGTTCATACAATATTTTTTCGACGACTGCCTGCAATTAGAAAAAAATAAAATAAAAATTGATATATATCTACATTTTTCCACGGTTATCTCTAATAAAAAAAGCTAGGTCAAAACTAATATTTGAGATTTTTGAAGTTAAGATTACAAATTGACTTTAATTGTTTTCGATGCACTTTCTGATTCTTTTTCGGACTGCACGGATACGCCTGCAGTCCTTGGAGATGGTTCTGTCACCTCCATAAGCTCATGCTCATAAGCTCAAGTCCTTTGAGATCGTTGTGTAGCCCCCATTAGAAAATGTATTATACTTATGAAAGTGTGACATAATTAAACACTTCTAAGACTTTTTTTAACACTTTTTACATTTTTTAATAGTCACCATAAACACACATTTTATGCACAAAAATAAGTGAAATGTAGTACAGTTTTTTTAACAGTCAGAGGAAAAATATATTTATTGTTTTATTTATTCAAATTTATAAATAATACTCTGGTTACAGGGATAGGCTGTATGAGGCGCAAATAGCCATCGTTGCTGAGAGCCAAAATTTTTAACTAACCTGCGTATATAAAACGTTCATAATTCACGGCTGAGCACGCATTTGTGTCCCATTATATACGGCGTGCAATATGAGCAGCTTTATGTATTTACAGTTGGACACATAATGTATTTATTACCTTTATTAGATAAAAGTTATTTATTAATAGCTACAGTGTATTTATAATTTCATAAACAAAGGCTTAAGAATAAAATAAGGTAAATGCTGTCAAAACGTCATTTTTGATAAAAATAACTAAAAAATTTGTTCAGTAATCGCTCTAAAATAAGGGATTGTCTTCTATAATAAAGAAAGTATGGTCACCATACCTGTAGGGGTATATCAATGACAGAACGACGTACATATACCTCTATTTTAAAACATCCGTACTGGACTGTCCAACAAGATCAGTGTAAAATAGTTTGGACACTTAATTGCGAGAACGATTGCCATGAAAAATATGATAATTAAAGACAAGGTAAAAGTTGAAATCTGGCATACATATACAAATTTATGACCCGTATATGGAAAAAGGACGAAAAGCACCCTCCGATGGCATACGTAGTAGGCATACATGGAATTTTCGGAAAAATAAATTAAAATAAATAATTTTAAGTGGTATGAAATGAAAGCTCTTGATGAGTTAATTTTAACACATAGTACACTCGGAATTTTTATCAGATTATTTTTTCAAAAGCTATCGAAATATTTGTATTGTTTAAAAACATTATTCTATTTTTAATTTAATGTGTGGTGTTTTATAAAAGCCCTTGAAGCCCTTGAAGCCCTTTAAAATTCTTTTAATTTTGAAGCGAATTTTTAACGTTTTGAGGCGATTACAGCAAAATATTTGATTCCATAGTAAAATTTACGAAACGTATGAAAATTTACACTTCAAAATTTTTTACTTGTCGAAGAGTGGCCGCAAAGCACGCCCGGGCTCTGGAAAAAAATAATTGCGAGACTGGGTCCCGGGAAAACAATAATACTGGGCTCGGGCCCCGGAAAAAAAATCCGGGCCTGATGATAGAAATAACGCGTGTAGATTTAAATTCTCTATTTTTCTGTAATATAACAGCTACCAATACATAAACAAAGTGTTCAAAAAATCTTGTTTAGGGTCCGGACCTATAAACACTGTATATCAAGTGTTACTAGGAATTATGATTACTAACAAAGATATTAAAGAAATTATACAAGAAAAGCACATTTAATAAAATTGGTTTGTGATTTGTTTAAGAAAGGATCCAGACCCGTGACCTGCAATCTAGATGGGCTTTGGGAATTTCTTCCGGCTTCCTTCCCTTCTCGACGGCCCTGACTGCATTTATCATTAATGTTAGTAGTTAAATAATAATTTAATAATTAAAATACTGAACGCAAGTGATTTTACTATACTGTGGTCTTAAACTGTGTCCACGCCAATTGGCAAATCCAAGTGTCTTTGCCAGTTGATAAGTTGGCCTGTTCAACATAGCTTGTGAAACACGTATTGTAAGCCCAACTCGTATTTGTTATTCGCTTGGCACAATTGGCACGCCCGATCTATGAGCGTTGGCGCGGCTATCCATGATCCAGACAACCATCAATCAGTTTGCGAGTGGCATGCCATGCGGTCTGTTACCATAGGTCAGTGTTTCTCAATCTTTTTACTGTCGTGGCACATTTTCCAAAGAAGAAAAATTGTGTGCCCCCAGTGTCCCTCCCCCCTGAATACGCTACTGTTGTTCAGTACAACTTATATCAGTCTTTTTTGTATGTAAAACATCATAATTTTAAAAATACCTAAGAAGATATGACTGGGCAAATGTTTTAGTCGATGTGTCAGGGGGGAAAAAGGATCAACGCTCCCCTTCATATAATTCGTTAGAGCATATTTGGAAAGTGTTGTATTTTCACTTGAACAATAATTATGTCGCTTTATAAGAGTAGGCATCCTTAAAAAATGCTTATTTGTACAAAAAAAGCCAATATTGTTAAATTTAAAAATTAATTACTGTTATGGTTAACAAATTTTATCTTTAACACTCCGAGCAGCGCCGTGTAATCTGCTAGTATTGTATTAAAAATGTGCCAATTCTGCTGGCCATGGGAGGAGCCAAGGCCCGTCGGCCCCCCCTTGGCTGTGCCACTGGTACCCGGGCACATAGAAAGCTTGTCGGTGCATACAGAATGCGCAGATAAGTTAAGAGGAATCTTTGAAGCTGCATTTACCAGTTTACAAGAAGCCGGCAGGCACTTTTATCTTGATATTTTGTTGTTGTTTTTTGTCGTTGACTAATTTAGTAGCGAACCACTTACAATTCATAGTCATAAATAGAATTTCTTTGATGTAGCGAATTGCCGATATTTCCAATTACTTATCGGCAGAATACATTTATATTATTTTGTTATGGATTATACACCCTTAATGCTTTGAGGACAGAGTTAAAAATCAATTTCTAAATACATTTTTATTGATAAAAATTATTTACTATTAGGTATTAGCTACGCAAAATGATCTTCAAGAAGATGCAATCAACTTGAAAACTGTACAAACACTAAATTCCGTATTAAGACAACACTTCTTGCACTATGGATATTATCAAAAACCAGTAAGAACTTCAGAAATAATTTTTAGATATGTGCTTAGCAGGAGTAACCAGAAGCCCTGAAAGGGTCATTTTTTAAAGAAGATATTTCAGTAAACCAGCGTCAGTAACAATCTTTCTACGTGTGCACCAATCTGCAGCAACAAAAGCCGACGATAGGCGGATGTTTCAGGACGCCGGAAATAATCTTTTTATGTGTTCGTACCCTAACACTCTGATTTTCAGAAACGTTTTGCAAGCATCATAGTAATCTTTCACGGGTCCTATTTAAAGTTCAATTGTACTGTTTAACCGTGTGCGTAGTTTAGTGTAAGACACACCCTGTATATAATCAAAGGTAGCATATTACCTTGTATTTTTTTCAACATATAATATGATATAAAGGGCACTTGTGTATTTTTAGTATGGTCTGGTGCACATATAATGATGACTACGCCGTATGTACAGACAATAATAACTTAATTAATTTTTGTTTTCGCTTCGTCTGTTTCGTACAAAAGAAAAAATGTGAGGAAAAAAGTATCTAATAACAAAAGTTGAAAAGATTAGCTAAATAATATTTGATTGCAATGTTATACATATAAGATTTGTCAGTTATGAAAAGAAAATGTACGTAGTACATATGCATGTAAATATTTCTTGAGAAAGAGAAATTACTATATTTAAATGACAGAAAGAATGGCATACAGAAGTTCAGTTATAGAGGTTTTTGTTCTCTAGAGATGTAACAAAAACCGACATGCATATAATTTGTCGAGGTAACAATTTTATTTATATATATTAACAGGGCCGTAACTACCTTTTTTCGGGCCCTAGGCAATATTTTATAAATGCCCCCCCCCTAAACATTAGGTATATAATACAAGTAATGACAAAAAAAAAAAAACAAAGGTCCTCACTCAAATACAGTTATTATGCCAATATTTTGCTTTCTGCCCCCCCCCCCCCCAACGATCTAGGCCCCGGGTCTGTGCTCCTGTTGCCCCTGTTGCCCCTGTCTAGTTATGGCACTGCATATTAATACTGTAATTTTCAGTTTTTCAAATAATCTACGTCAGTATAATAAACACAAACAGCAGAACAGTTTTCAACAATTTTTTAAACATATTAGAGACAATTCAGCGCTGTTTCTAAATTCTTACAAAAATTGCTAAAAATGCTTTGGTTTTAAGGTATTTCGATGTTAGGTTGATATATTGCAGTTAAAAATTTCAATTGTATATTTTTAGTGTTTTAATAGACATAGATGTTGTACGCCAAAAATGTAAACAACAGCCATATATCGACATTTTCTGCCTCGCAGTTGCGGCGCTTGCTTCAGAGTGATAGCTCCTTGTAACATGGCATTACCGCCCGACTGAATTCCAACAACCAAAATTTAAGACTCACAAGCAACCTTAAGGTGATAATGTAGCGAACTCAAAAGTCAAAGTTTGTCCGCGGGGTGCGGTGGCCAGGAGACTTAATACGTCACAGGAGGTGTGGTTCCCACCTCGAAGTAGCTTACAGGGAGAGGGAAAAGTGCACATATTTATAAAACAACCCAGGATTTTTCGGAACCGTAAAATATAGACTAAATATGTTCAAATCAATTTGAGTTTTTTTTTTAAACTTCTAGATATGAAAGAAAAATTTTGATTTATTTTTGATTTTCAATTTTACAGTGCTGAACTTTTTTTTTAACTTCACATCACTGTTACTCAGTAAATGAATAAAAATTACAAATGTTAACACTGGACCAGTCTATATAGTAATTTTATCTTTAAAATAAGCCCTTGTATGTGAAAAGTGATTAATATTTATTACCAATTCTGATTTTACAGATAAATTTGTAGAAATAATATTTTTTTTTTATCATCAAAAAATTATGTTAACCCGTAGATGACCAAAATATACACATCCAACCAAGTTGGGTGTAGTATACCCCAGGCTTTTCTCATTTAATATCAATTAAAATAAGGTAAAATTTATACAGTTAGATGCTGTCAAGCCTATAGAACAATATTACAAAAAAAAATTTTTTTTCAAAGTAATTATTTAATGCTTTTTTAATAATTTTTTCAATAAAAGTCAAAATCACGCAATTTCTTTCCTAAATTGCATCATACTTCAAGTAGTGTCTCGAGTTGACTGACAACATTGCATCTCTCGTTCAAACCAACTCTCCCACACTAGCTCTCTGATTGGTCTATGTATTTTGGTGGGGGAGACAATTTCTTTCTCATTTCTCAAGCAACGCTTGAATTTTGAACGTTTATTTATTTATAATTCGTTCGAAATGCGCTGTTGCCAAATATAATTTAGACACATTTTTTTGTAAATGGTGTTTTTGATTTTTTTGTCGATTAAAAATTAAATAATTGTTAAATATTAATGTATAATTCGCCCCAATTGTAAATTCACCCCTTTAGGGGTTGATTAGGACAAAATCCTGAAATAAGTTTTTCGACAATTGTATTGACAATTGTAGTCGATATCTCATTGGTCCCAAGAGATATTAAGGAATCCCTGAATTCACATTTCACCCTTAAGGTATGCAATTTTAAAAAACTGTCAATACCATTTCTAGATATTTTAAAAAGACACATATGTGCCGAAAAGTAATTTTATAACTCAACAAACACAGGAAATACAACGGGATGTATAATTTGCCCCAACTGTAGATTCACCCCTTTAGGGGTTGATTAGGACAAAATCCTGAAATAACTTTTTCGGCATTTGTATGGGTAATCTTTGTAAGCAAAAATCAAGTCGATATCTCATTGGTCCTAATATTAAGGAATCCCTGAATTCGCATTTCACCCCTTTTCATCCTTAATGGATGCAATTTTAAAAAACTGTCAATAACATTTCGAGATATTTTAAAAATACACATATGTGCCAAAAAGTAATTTTATATCTCAACAAACACAGAAAATACAACGGGATGTATAATTCGCCCCAATTGTAAATTCACCCCTTTAGGGGTTGATTAGGACAAAATCCTGAAATAAGTTTTTCGACAATTGTATGGGTAGTCTTTATAAGTAAAAAGCAAGTCGATATCTCATTGGTCCCAAGAGATATTAAGGCATCCCTGAATTCACATTTCACCCCTTTTCACCCTTAAGGTATGCAATTTTAAAAAACTGTCAATAATATTTCGATATATTTTGAAAAGGCACATGTGTGCCAAAAAGTAATTTTATAACTCAACAAACACAGGAAATACAACGGGATGTATAATTCGCCCCAATTGTTGATTCGCCCCTTTATGGGTTGATTAGGACAAAATCCTGAAATAATTTTTTCGACAATTGTATGGGTAGTCTTTATAAGTAAAAAGCAAGTCGATATCTTATTAGTCCTAAGAGATATTAAGGAATGCCTGAATTCACATTTCACCCCTTTTCACCCTTAAGCGATATAATTTACAAAAACTGCCAGTATCATTTCGAGATATTTTAAAAAGACACATATGTGTCAAAAAGTAATTTTATAACTCAACAAATACAGGAAATACGGCGGAATGTATTATTCACACCGACTGTAGATCCACCCCTTTAGGGGTTGATTAGGACAAAATCCTGAAATAAGTTTTTCGGTATTTGTATGGCTAATCTTTGTAAGCAAAATGCAAGTCGATATCTTATAGGTCCTAAGAGATATTAAGGAATCCTTGAAACCACAATTCACCCCTTTTCAACCTTTAGGGGTGAAATTTTAAAAATCTGTCAAAACTATTTCGAGTAATTTTAAAAAGACACCTATGTGCCAAAAAGTAATGTTGCAAATAAACGAACACAGGAAATACGACGGGATGTATAATTCACCCCGATTGTAGAATCATCCCTTTAGGGGTTGATTAGGATAAAATCCTGCAACACGTTTTTCGGAATTTGCATAGGTAGTCTTTGTAAGCAAAAACCAAGTCAATATCTTATTAGTCCTAAGAGGTATTACGGAATCTTGAAATCACATTTCACCTCTTTTCACCCTTAAGGGGTGAAATTTTAAAAAACTGTCAAAATCATTTCGAGATATTTTAAAAAGACACCTATGTGTCAAAAAGGAATGTTGCAACCAAACAAACACAGGAAATACGACGGGATGTATAATTCACGCCGATTGTAGAATCACCCCTTTAGGGGTTGATTAGGATAAAATCCTGAAACACGTTCTTCGGAATTTTCATGGGTAGTCTTTGTAAGCAAAAACCAAGTCAATATCTTATTGGTCCTAAGAGATATTAGGAATCCTTGAAATCGCATTTCATCCCTTTTCACTCTTTAGGGGTGAAATTTAAAGAAACAGGCAAAACTATTTCGAGATATCTTAAAAAGACACCTAAGTGCCAAAAAGGAATGTTAATACCCGACAAACACAGGAAATACGACAGGATGTATAATTCGCCCAAATTATAGATTCACCCCTTTAAGGGTTGATTAGGGCAAAATTCTGAAATAAGTTTTTCGGTATTTGTACGGGTTATCTTTGTAAGCAAAAACCAATCCGATATCTTATTGGTCCTAAGAGATATTAAGGAATCTTTGAATTCACATTTCACCCCTTATCACCCTTTAGGGATGAAATAAAAAAAAACCGGTCAATATGAATTTGTATTCTACCACGGAAAGAGCAAAGTCTAAAATAAAACACGTAAATTTGACATCACAAACTGTTTTATTCCAAAGATCTTCAGTTACCAATTTTTATAAAACAATAGAAAATTATTGAATAAGCATAGTCAACAGTTTATGTCTTACTAATTAAACACCAAATACAAAGATATGTTTAGAAAATTAAGGCGGAGCTTAAGACTCCCTCTACTATGACTAGATTAGTTTAAAACCACGCTACCAGATGGATACATCTCTCGATGCTTGTAAATGCCAGTATTTCATATAAATAGTGTTTCGGTGTGGGTCAAAGAATTGGTGCTAAATATTAATTAATTTTCATAAACAAGGGCTCATTTTAAAGATAAAAGTACAATCTATAGGATTTCAGCTATGGAATTTACAATTGTTATTGATTTACGGAGTAACAGTGATGTGAAGTTACACAAAGTTTAGGACATTGTAAAACTGAAAATTAAAAATAAAACCAAATTTTAACTCTGAAATCCAACGGGGCCAATCTTAATCATCAAATTAAAAAAAAAATCAAATTGATCCGACAACATTTGGTTCAAATTCTTTGGCCCTTCCAAATGCACGTTTCCGTTGCGCGTAACCTAGGTACATTACGCTCTTAAGGTACTACACATATTTCGCTGGAACTGCTGTGTTTGGAAGTAAGGGCTAGTAGTCTCCATCTGTGTTTGAGATTTTAAACGAGAACTATTTCTCTGTAACTTCTCGGCAGTCAGCGGCTGTGACGTCATGACGGTCCGATCAGGCTTCCGCGGCTCGACCATTCTAGAAGCAGTCCAGCATTTAGCAGTCGACGACCCAAGGAAACCTTGAGTGATTTATTTCTATTAGTGTCTGTGAAATTGTAGCTGATCATAATGTCGCATAAAGAATTCAGTGATCATGAAGATGAACAACTCGTTCAGCTGCACTGCATTGGTAATTTAACTTGACACATCATCCTTCACAATACTCAAAACAAAATCGAACTACGATGGGAAAGTCTAAAGATTTTCCTGAACATGTCTTCTTCGTTTCACAAGTGACTTTTTTATCAACACCACACAACAATCCTTTCAAATATTTTATTTGACATCGCTCTTGATAGGCGTATAATTTCATCACCCTCTTCTTCTTCCTCTAATAAAAATGCTATATCAGTATCTGAACCCATCTTCCAAAATATCGCGGTGTTTATCCTCCCAAAACTAACAGCCAACTGACCACTTGCCCTCCAGTAGAGCTGTCGGCCGCTACGGAGACAGTTTCAAGGGAATACTCTAGCAGTCACTGCCAGATGTTACGGTTGACCATTACTGGCAACCTCCGCAGTGGACAGTTCCAGCTAAATGCTATCTTTAGACTGCTACTTTCGTTAAAGACCAGCACCATCAATATTCATTAAAAGACCTCTAGTACAAACATACCCAGAAAACTACTCTTTCTATTTGCTGCTTCTTTAAGTCCATCCAAATCTCCAGGAAGAAACCATTTAGCACTTAATGGTTTAGCTTATGATGTATTATAGAATATTGTCTCCTTTAGATTTTCGTCAATACATTTTAGTTTCTCCATTTTACGGTGCCAGTTTACCCTTTTTTACAAAATAGGACCTACCTTCTTTTAGTTTACAGTATACACCTCAGTATATACATCAATAAGTGATAAAGACGTGTAGTTTGATTCTTAAAAAGTTGACAACTGTTAACATATGTTACATAGACTTTTTTACATATTTTAAGGGAAATCAGTTACAAATTTGGTCATAATATTATCGAAAAATTATACCGAAGCAATATTATACATTTGCACTCTGAAAAAGATAATTCAATTGAGAAATGTCATAGTAATCTGACATTTTGACTTATAAATATTTGACAGTTGTGATCTCGAGTTATTTTCAGCACTGTAAAGTGCTTTTCATGCATCTTAATGCAGAATATGGATCCCGATTATTTAAAAATAATTTTAAATGCTGTGAAATCCATTCATTCTGAATCATTTTCATCATTTTACACTCAAAAATTCTTTTCATGGCGGGTGAAATTATTCACTTGTTTCTGCATATCGTATATTATTGTTCTCCTAAATATAAAAAATACATAGACAAACATACAAAAAAAAAAATATGTTTTTCTTTAATTAAAAATAAATTTGACCCCCAAAATGATTAAAATACCCCTAAGCAATAGGGTAAATCCTTCCGGATCAGATGCCGGATCACTTTCCGCTTTAGGCATTTAGCAATAAAACGAACGACACATACATTTCCCTCTTCACTTTTTTATATATAGAACAGGAGTCTCGAAACTAAGACACGCGGGACCAATCCGGCTCGTGGACATTTTTAAAAAAGTTTACTTACATAAAAACGGCAATTTAAAATAATTAAAAAATCACAAAATAAAACATACCAATAACTAAATAATATCCGATCCTTAAAATTATTTTTTTTATTAATAATATCACTATTATTATTAAGCTTGTTTTTAAAATCAAGCCCCAAGAGCACAGTTGATTTCAAGTTGTCCGACGCGCTATTTATTTAAGAAATGTTTATGTGGCCCGCTTCCGATAAGTTTGGAGACTCCTGATATAGACGATTAAAAGTTTACATCCATCTTTAGCTATTATCACGAGCTATTAAACAAAATGTTTTCATTTTAATAGTAAAGTATGATGTTAACAAAAATTAAAACCACATTTTTTACGTAACTATGTAGGACATAAGATTTTTTGGATTTTTTTATGATATTACAGCGACTTGTGGGTTAAAATATAAAATAAATATTAAAATATAATGTATTATATATTTTGATCCATAAATATACATGATTGAAATGTGTTTCTCTTTTATATAGCCTATAAATAATAATGTCTTATTTATGTCAATCATTTTTACTTTATAGTAATATGTGCTTTGGAATTTGCTAGAGGGATCAGCTATAAGCTACATCAGTGTTTATATCAAATAAATAGATTGTCGTTTGATCTCTTCAAATATGCAATATCTCAGTGCACATAAGTATTATACAGATCTTGTGTGCATATAGCTTTTTTGTAAAAATAAAATGAATACGTATTAACCTACTTATGGTAATTTTCATCAAATTTCACATCTTATCTAAACGATGTTCTGATTATCGACAGCTAGTACCTTACCCAGGATAGATATTTTAAAATTTTAGATATTTATATATCAAGGGCGCGCCCTGATGGGGGGCTCATGATCTTGAGTTACCCCAAGCACTCAATAACACGCTTTAAAGGGGCACGTTTTTCTTGTAAAGGAGTTTGAGTCAACCTTAAGAAAAAAAAATTTTTTCTCAGCCCATCTAAAAATAATTTTCTGAGTTCCCCCAAGAAAAAAGCCAGTCTGCGTGCCTGCTGTAAATAATTCTAGACTGGGATCAAACCCCAGACTTTTCTACTCAGGTGAACTCATACACCAGTGTTTTCCAATCTTTTTACTCTCGTGGTACATTTTCCAAAGAAGAAAAATTTCCTACGTAGTCATAGAAGAAGAAATTTGTAACGCTAGTTTTTTACCGACCGCCAACATATATAGGGGACGTATTGTGATCATACCGATTTTAACATTTCGAGATTTCGATGGATCTCCACGAATTGTGGTTCCTCTACATAACGTTATGAATATTTTTAGCATGATGTGTGTCGGTCGGTCTGCCCGTCTGTCTGTCTGTCTGTCTGTCTATCGGTCTGTCTGTCGGTCCGTGTACACGTGCAGAGCAAATGCGGCTAAAAGGATTTTTATAAAACTTCATATTTAAGCTTTTGACATCAATGGCACAAGTAGATCAACTTTTGGTAAAAATCGATTAACTAGAAATGGGAGTTTACTCGTGTCGGTTTTAAGATTTTTGCGAATATTTCACAATAGTAATATTTCGAAAAAAATTATTTAACAAAAGTTGCTTTAAAAGCAATAACTAACAATTTTTATTTGAGATTTTTTTTTGATAAAGCAGCATAAATTAAACAAGTACTTTGTGATGGCGGTCGGTCCTGTGGTGGCCACAGCTGATTTTTTTTCTTTAAGATTTCGTGGTACACTTGGAAAATTTTGCGGCACACTAATGTGCCTTTGGGAAAGACTGTCGTACCAGTCATGGATTTGTGAATAAAATTTGCGTTCATTTAAAAAAAAAAATGAAATGGCTGAGTGGTTAATAAAAAAATTGCATTAACATGTTGAGTGCGTGCATCGTGGAACATTGAAAGAATATTAAGATACACATGACGAGGATCCGCGCCGATGTACTGCAAACAAGCTTAACTTGACTTATTTATAATAGCCTGGTTTATAATAGATCCATAACTTGCGCGCTCCATAACACAATGAATGACTTTCGTTGTTTTTGTTTATAATACGAACATATTTTTATAATCGTAGAATGATTAGAAAATAGTATTAAACACTAGGATACTAAAGAGCAATGAAATACCAGTTCGGCATCCGATTAGTCGAGATCGTCGGCTGGACCGGCAAATCTATCTAGCCGAGCTATGTGTGAAAGCGTTTATTTGATTACATTGTATCTGGCACCGGTTTTGTCGGTGTATGTGAAAACGCCCTGGGTGAAATGTTATGCCACCGGCCTCTATAGCGCAGAGGTAGCAACCCTGCTTCACGCATCAAAGGTCTCGCGTTCGTATCCTGGTCAGGGCACAAATATTTGTGTTCGTCCTTACAGCCTCATTAAAATTGACTCGTTAAAATTAAGAAAACCGTAAAAAACTCGAAGCAGGCTAAATGGATAACTAAATAATACTCCCTCCGTTCCAAAATAAGTGACCGATTTAGGAATTTTATTTGTTCCATAATAAGTTAAATTTCAATTTAAGCCAATTTCATAAAAAAATATGCAAAGGGTAACGTATAACGTATATTTTCACAACTAAATGTGAGGAAGCTTGTAATCGTTGCCTCCTCTATAAAGCATGGTCAATTCCATAAACTTCTGCAGTGTAATGAAACAATTGTCTAGTTTTTCCGCAGTTATTTCATCCCATGTTTTATGCACGGCCGCAATGAGTTCATCAATATTGGACGGGGACTCTTTGTTTTGTAATGATTGAATGGCGTTAAAGAAACCCAAATCGAGGACTTACTTAAATAAATAACTACTGATATATTTAATTTCATTATTTCAATATTACATTTAAAAAAAAACTAACATCGGACACTTATTTGTAGTATAAAATAACTTAATCTTTATATATAAAAATCAATTTATTTTTGTTTGTTATGCAAAGCCAAACGGATGGACCGATTTTCAGCAAATTTAGTACAGGGGGGGAAAATAATCCGAGGAAGGTTTTAGTGACGGTTCCAACTTCGTCCATGGGGGACATGGACTAGGGGGCGTTATAGGGCAAACCATAATTTTTCATTCTCCATGCAGTTTAAATTGAATACGTAGGTTAAACCTTAAGAGATATATCGATATAATGTAGACAAAAAATGTAGATCTTAACTAGATCTAAAAAAATTCCGCGAGAGCATATACCTATTATGCACCGATATCGTGTATGGGGCAATTTTCTGTTTTTAAACGTAATAGTTTTTGTATTATAAAGTTTGTGGTTGCATAACATCAGAGTTTTATAGAGATGTATCAATTATTTTAGAATGATAAATTAGAGCATTTCACGTAGTATCATAATATATGTAACACTATACATCATAGATTAATAATAACGCAGTTATCATAGCGTAAACAGAAGCCCGAAATGCAAATATGTTGAGAGTTGTAGATTTTGTCAAAAGGGCTAAGTAATTATTTATTCTCCATAGTTAAAATTACTATACCTATCGTTTTATGTATTTAACTTTATAATCGTTATGTTCCACTTTTTTGGAATTAATGTAGTGAAATGCCATAGCGAGGCATGAGTACACCTACTAGTAAATAATATAAAATAACTAAATGGATAACAACGAAGTCAAAATATAAAAGAAGTGCTTGCTTACAAGGCCCGCTCCCCGAATTCTTTCTTGGAGGGGTTCAGAATCTTTCTTTTTTCTTGGGGGTCTCACGTTCAGTCACAAAAAAAAATGTTCCTTAATAACGTGGTCTTTGAATGTTTGTGGGGACTCAAGCTTGACTTACCCGAGTGCTGCCAACGAACCTTTCTTCCCGAGTCCTCTTTACTAGTCTGCCATTGTCTACTCTTATCACTGTTCTAGCCACTGTAACAGTATGCTTCTAATTTATTCCCTGATTGAAAATAATGTAATTGATCAAATTATTCGTTGCTGAGATTTTATTGTACGCTTTCAACATTTTACGACTGGTAAAATTTAATAAATCGGTCATGGATATAAGAGTTAAATATCATATTTTATATCTAAATTTTGAACTATAAATCTCTATGATTGAAATGTTTTCCTCTTTTATATTGTCCATAAATAATAATGTCTTACTTCTGTCAGTTATTTGTATTTTATAGTAATGTGAATCTTGAAATACATTTTGACAACTTTTACATTGTTTTCTATACGTTTATCTGCTAATATATATGATTTTAATAAACGATAACAACTAATTGAAATGTTTCGATGACATGATTCTTATTATAATAACTAAAAAATAAAGATGGCAAACGTATTTAAAATATATTCATTTATTTTCTTTGAGTTAAGTTTCTCATACAAATCTAACAACTTGAAATAAAATTAGTAACAATCTATACTTTTGCAGCGAATTTTTATGTATCTAATAGGATATTTTTAACTGTAAAAATTTGTCCTGAAAATTTCGTCTTTCAATAACTTAATAATATGTATCGGAAAACAATTTTCCATGTTTTTTAAACATATTTGTGGGTTTCACCTAACTTCGATTTCACGTGGGTTCGAGTAATACGTAAACATTTTTTTCGATATAATTGTTTGTAGTCAATAATATCGAAATTGCCACTCAGTACATGTTGTACGAAAATTAAATAATTTTGACGCGCAGCAAATTCAAGAAGGCTGCAAAAATATACCCTTAAGTACAGTAACTATAAGTAGGTAATTTTCATAATAGAATAAAATAGATAGCAAGATATTTGTAGAAAGAAGTTTTAGGTTTAATTATCCGCGTCGTATGCAAATATGCGTCTATTGGTTTACAAGATGGCATCGTGAATTATTTTTTTTACACTTCCCTAACATTTTTTTTTTTACAATTAAAATATGTTTTTATATCTGTATATTAATCCTTTCACTCCTACAAGGAGTACAGGGTATCCACGAAACTCCTCCAACGGACGCGCTTCCGCGCTTTCACTTCATTCCAGGAGGTCCGCGCACTTTTCATCTGTTTCAAACTATTCTTTCCCAAGTAATACGCGGTCTTCCTTTTGGTCGGCTTCCCTGACGATTCCAACCCTAGCCTCTTTAGTTATTTTGTTGAAGCCTCTGAGTGTGTGGCCAATCCACATCCACTTACGGTTTTTAATCTCAGTTGATATATGTCTCCTTTTTTCTTCTCCAAGAATTCGACGTTGGAGATTGTATTTGGCCAGAATATACATAGTACTTTCCTGAGACGGTTATTTACAAACACCTGTAGTTTGTTCTCTATTACCAGAGTGGTCTAAATTTCACAGCCGTACAGAAGCAGGGCCATAACATTGGTGTTAAATATACGGTTTAGTTGACATGGCCAATTGTGTCGACTTCTATATGTCAGACAGTGCTCTAAAGGCTTGGTTAGCTTTATGGAGCCTTTTTAACATATCTGCTGCTGCTGGCCTATCTTCAGTGAAGATGCTGCTGAGGTAACAGAATTCACTTACTTCTTCTATTTCTTCTCCACCTACCTTGTGTTAGCTTCTTCTAATTATCCGCATTAGAAGATTTAGCACACATATAATTATATGTTGAAGCTATCAGACATATATCGTCAGCGTAATCGAATAAAATATCCTATTAAATACATAAACATTCGTTGCAAAATTTGATGTATATTTTTACTAATTTTATTTCGTATTGTAAGTTTTGTATGAAAAACATTAGTCCCTTAACTTGCCCTGCCCTTGAGTGAAAAATTGGTTAGCAGATAAAGTGACTACCACACTCTAAAAAAAGTAGTGTTAAAAGGACTTCATGGTACACGAAAAAATGAACTTTTAGTGTATAATGAAGTCCCTGGCTTTTCGTGTTAATTATTTACACTTCTTTTTTGGTTAAATTTAGTGTTAAGTTTACACTAAATTTAAATTTTTGGTTAAATTATAGTATTAGAAAATAAATAGTGTTAAAGTAGTGTTAGTTCTAACACTGAAAAAGTGTTATTTCATAAAAATAACACTATCTGAATAATTGAGGATTTACACAGTGATTTGGTTAAAAATAGTTAACTTTTTACTTTTTTTAAATGAAAATTTTAACACTAAATTTGTAACTAAACTAAGAATGAATTTTTACACTTATGATTTTTTTGTTGTGCGTATCTGATTATATAATTATTTCGTTGGTTGGTATTTAATATGCTTGGAAAGTTTAGGTTTTATTTTACAACACAATCCTGTGTCCAGAATGAGTGTTGTATCCAATAATTCATGAAGCGGGGATGTGAAAAGAAAAATCCATTTTTTGTCGGAGATTAACTGTGGAGCTGTCGCCTCTCCCTCGCATTCGCCATTCGCCATCCGCCATTGATATGCTTAAAGCTCGGATTCAAAACAATCTGACTCCGCGGTCGCGACCGCGTGTGTTAAAATGTACCAAACAACATTTTGCGGATAACAGAGAAGTTCCACAATCCTTGCACAAGTTTGCGCTATAATTTATTTTTCATTTATTTGTGTTTATCTATGTAAAATAATATTATATACACGAAACCCTGATTTACTTTACTACTTGTGAGTTTATGTTACGAGTACAGGCATCTTTACTTAGGAACACCATTGCGTTTTCGGTTGTTCAATGTGTAAGACAGAGAAATTCAGACAAAAACGAGAGAGAACGAGAAAGAAAGGGAGAAACAGTGACGTCATATGCGCTCTGGTGTTGTATATCTATAAAGCGAGGTTTGTATTGCTCTTATCACGGAGTTAGTTAAAGTTACTCTTGACAATGGTCGAGATATGAAATGTTCAAGTATGTAAATCAATTAAAATACAATATTCCGTCAACTAGACAGCCGCGAACCGAGTTTTAATCTAACCTAACATCCACCAACATACTGTACCTCGCTCCTATATAAAATTAAAATTTTTATAATTCAATTTTGTGGCGTCCAGAATCTAATGGTATTTGCTTGCAATTTTTATAATTTAATATTTCATTAAAAAGGACATTTAAATATTGCAGGGTGAAGTATTTTGCGCGTGATATTCAGCACAGATGACGTAATTTATTTTTCGGTGACAACATTTCAGAGGCTAATGCGAAGTGGTTTAACCTAAAAACAAAATGGCAAATTCTTGTAAATACAACTGAAGTGTTGTTCAAAGAAGGATTTTTGAAAAGTGACCCAAAAGCTTTATTCGTAAGTGTTTTTATTTGTAGCTAATTTCTCACTACAGTTTTCAGCAATTTCGCAATGTCCAGATTTTACGTCATCATGGATTAGTAACATAGCAAGGGGGAAAATGTTAGTAGCAAAAATCACATCGACAAAAAAGAAATCTCGCTAGTATTCAAAAAAGGGGAAAGAAGGTTTAGATGCTGATAACAAAAATCATGTTTAAATTCTAGGGGAGGGAATAATACCCCTTGCAAGCGCCAATCTCCTGGATGAATTTATCTCGGCTACCTACACATAAATTAAATAACTCTAGTTTGATTCTACGAACGAATGTGGTTTTATTTTTTTAGTTTTTCAAACTAATGTTCTTTTTTTCCTATTTTTACAGCTAAAATTACAGTTGTTTCTATCTCTAACTTAAAAGTCTAGCCATGTTTCAAAAGAGTTTGCATTTGTTTTAAAGGATCAAATGTTTAAACTTCGGTAAAATAATTGTTCGAATACAATTTGCATCTCTATTATCTAATGAACCTAATGATCCAGTTTATAACTTTATCGTATGAATGATCAAACAGACGCATATTAATATTTTCGATCTGGATTTGCAGATGACAATTGTCTCATAGCGCCAACATGCAGTGATATGCGTATCAAATTAACTGCATTTGAACACGTGGCAGGTCTAGTTGAATTAAAAATCAACATCAATAAAACAAAATCCATGCAAATTGGTCATTAGTATGTCAATAATACACTCAACATTCAAGGAAGAAATGTATAAGTGGATCAGTTTTGCTACATTGCTAGCACGACGGAAGTTAAAATTGACCTGATTTTTTCTGAACATAAGTGAAGAACTACTGCAAGGAGGATTTATATTCATCATAGTAGGCATGTTAGCTAATGCCATAAATAATTGCAACTTGACTGTATCGATACTGTCAGATTTATTAACGATAGCGTCCAACGATGTTTTAAATTTGGTTGCATAACTTGAAATTATTAAACTTAAAATGTATAAGCGACTGAGATTCATCAGAGACTTCAAAAATAGTTTGAAGATCACTCATAACAGTCTTTGATTGGTGTAAATCTTGCCAGGATAGACGTGAGTGCGTCTAACTTACGACATGTTGCTCGTTCAGCGTCTGCTGTGGATCCTGAAGACATTCAAAAAGTTGAACAACTCATCCGGAGCAATAGGCGAATATCTGTGAAGGAAATGATTGGGATTTTAAACATTAGTAACAGTTCTTGGGATGTAAGCGATTTAGCTTTTAAAGAAAAGTGATGGATTCGGTACAAAATTGGCTGCATCGTCAACCGAAAAAATACAGAAGATATCTTAGCAATGGCACAAGTGTAGTTTAATACGGGAATAATAATGGAGTTGTGACCTAAAAAAAAAAAATAAACTCTTATAATAACAATCTAATAGTTTTACAATAATTACTATGTTTAAGTAGTATGGGCATTAAAGTAGTATACACGACTGAAAAGTGACAGATGACCTAGGTAACAATAAATTGGTATACCTACAAACAATGTAGGAGAGGATGATTCGTTCATGGAAAAGCAAGAGTTCATATACACACTAATTTTGCAAGTGAAATATCGGAAATTCTTTCGTAAAATATTTATTATCTATTATCGTTTTCCTAATTCTGCTGTCTTAGGTTTTTATTAACTAAACTTAACCTAATTACCTAAATTGATTGTATTTACTAGAGTTTATAACACTATTTTTAATAGGCTTATATTTGGGAGAAAATAAAGTACTGTATAACTAAAAACTAGTTAATTAGCTTAGGTGTAGTCAGTAGAATTAGGTAAATTAGGAACACGATAATAGATAATAAACATTTTACGAAGGGATTACCGATCTTCCATTTGCTAAACTGGTGTGTTATGAACTCTTGCTGAAGCCTATAGGTGTGAGTGATTGTTTAAATTATAATTAAACACCACACTTTGCTTCTTGGTGGTGACATTTTAAATTAAAATACAAAAATTACCAATAACATTTCATAACCTCAAACGTAGAGGAAAAAGCAACTTCTAAACCGTTCAACGCATGTTTCTTGGCGTACTATTTCCTGCGCCATTGCGATTGTGTACCTCATCTATCAGTTTTTACAAGAGTAAAATTATTAGGAGCGTTTCTTATTGAAAAAAATTTAATCACAGAAATATTTATATGTGTGTAAATAACAATTTTACGATATCGTTTTAACAAAAAAAAAAAAAGAAACGAAGTATCGGAAGATTAGTATCGATACTAAAATCGAGATATCGAATGAAAAATATCGATACTGATATCGTATTAATAGTATCGGAACATCGCTCCTCATATTTGATTAGTGCAACAGATTAGCCCATGTAGCTTATAATTAAAATTTAATAAGGTCAAAAGTTGTATCTTTTAAAATACGAGAGTTATTGACCATTTATTATTTTATAGTATGTGTATATGTGTATATATTAATGTTGTGACGTTAATAAATAGAGCAATTGTACTATTGCCTATTTTAAATTAAAATTAGATTATCACATGAAAGCAATGGTGTTACAAAACAATGGTTACTGTGTATTATAACAGTATTAACTCAAACCAATGAATTCTGACAGTGGCCTTTAACTTAACCTAACTAAACCACAGAACTAATCGCAAATCGAAACCTCAGAATCTGTTTATCTTCGAAAAGCTCATAGTAAAGACAGGCGTTGAAATGAACACTCCTTAAAACAGTTTTAATACCACTGTGTCAATATAAAAGAAAGTATTTCGTTAAGCTGTCTGTGATTTTTCGATCAGTGTGGAACCCCACAAGAAACTCGTAACATAAATGATCGTCTGAGTGAAATAATGAGGAGATTTGGTGGTAGTACTAGAAGTGTTTCAAACCAAGCCTAGTCTTGAACCCTAACAAAAGTAGTGAATTCACAATAGTGGCTCCCTCACCCTGTTACTAAATCGATTTTACCTAAGCTATCTCATGGTCGCAGGTCGTAGCCTGTTGTTACAAAATTCTAGACTTTACAGTCAAATGCTTCCGAATTCCTTTCAAAACCATCTGAATGCCAGTGGTTTGGATATGCTTTGCCAATTGCCAATATTCAGTTGATAATCCAATCAGTATCTCAGGTATTTCAAACATCTCACTTTTTAACGTCGAAGTTTCAGTTTTAATATCCCAGTATATTAAATTGTTTTATACAATATTAGCTTTTAACCGGGTATTTTTTAATATTTCATATCATAATATAACAGCAGGAAAATATATATAATATTCACAGGTTCTTATACTATGGAACGTAGGTATTTTGATGAGTTAAAATTGTATTGAATTTCCAAGCAATAAACTCGTCGGAAGTGTACTACAGAAAAATACATTTATAATTATTATAATTAAATGTAGAGTGTGTAATATCCAATGAATATATGATGAAATAAAACTCGTACGGATAGAAGGAAAATATATTTATTATAGGATCACAACAATTCGCTAAATAATATTTAGCTTGTTCAGGTGCTGTTCTGTTATAATACAAAATGAATAGACAACGTTGGTGTGTAGCATCAAAATGTCGTGGGGCTCATAAATAGTAACATTAAAAGATGTTGAAATCCATTGGAAGATGTGAAGATATACAGTTGACCATCGACATAATAACCAAGTATCGCTGTTTAGATAAATGATGTTACTGATATAAGGGAGATGGAATCTGCGTAATGCTTAAGCCTGGTTTATAATAACTCCATAACATAACGCATAATAATTGAACAATAGGTTTGACCCTTCAAAACATCTGTTTGTAATAAACAGAACAAAGAAAGTAGTGTAATGTTTATGCTTATGTATCCATAACATATCTATTATAAACCAAGCCTTTTATAAATAAGCTATGGATAGTTTTTATGTTGCCTATAATTTCAGGAAAATGCGTTAAAAATCAACCAAAAAAATGGATTTTGTTACCCGCGCACAAATATCATTTTATCTTTGGAACTACCGAACAGATTTTAAAATTTATGTCTGAAAGTCTGTACATCAAGTATATACATTTTGTATCAACCTTGCCGCTGACGAAACCTATGTTGTCGTTTATTATTTCCATAAAATGCGTTAACAAACAGAACATGAACAGAAAATATGAATTTCGTTTTACCCGCGTGGAAAAATTCCATTATAACTTTGGAACTAATGAATCGATTTTAATAATATATAGCCTAAAACCAGACCAGATGATGTAGTTACAGATAGAAAAAAAAAACAGTTCTCAGGTAATGCGTTAAATATAAACCGAAAATATGGATTTTGATTTACACGCGCGTACAAATATCTTTATATCTTTGGAACTACTGAAACAGACTAAAAATTCTGATTAGTGTATAAATCGTGTACCAATTATGCCGCTGACCAAACCTATGTTGTCGCTTATAATTTCAAAGAAAATGCTTGAAATATGAAGGGAAAAGATCTGTTTGGTTTTACCCGTGTGCACAAGCGTCTTTATAATTTTGGAACTACTGAACCGATTTTAATAAAACATAACCGGAAACATGACCAGTAGATGTAGCTACAGATAGAAAAAGCGCACGCAAATCGGATCAGCAATTCTCGAGTTAAAAGTGTTAAGTAGTTAAAAGACAGACAGACAGACAGAAAGGAGTTGCTTTATATATATATATATATATATATATATATATATATATATATATATATATATACGTGAGTGCACTCATAACTCGAGAACTTCTGATCCGATATATATATATAGAGATTATAAATTACAACGACAGTATTTGGAAATATCTTGGATGGAATTTGTCCTGGAAGGTAGAGGAAGTCTCCCGTTCACCCCGATCTGTCCAGTAATGCCTTGAACTTGCCTCCTGGTGGGAGTTGCCCATCAGGGAGTCGAGGAACCCGGTGAAGTCTTCTCCCGCTTATGGGGACTGTTGTTTGGTTTATCCGGAAGTACTCGTTAATGGAGTCGAACTCGTGGTCATCACCGTGGCTGTGTAGAACGTCGTAGAGGAGTTGTCTTGGTTCTTCATAGTTTGTCGTCTCTTTTAGCTCATTATCTCCAAAATTATGCATATATTTTGAGGTACGAATGTATTTTGTAAGATTCGTCTGAATCATAGTATTCTGTTTTTGGTCTTCTTTTTATGCCAAAATAATTCTTAATCATCTATATATATAATATCGTAACTAAGCTACCTACCCATAATCAACGCCCAGACGAAACTACTGGACCTATAATCATGAAATTCGGCGAGTATATTCCCTCCATGACGTAAACATCCACTAAGAACGGATTTTTCGAAACTCATCCTCTAACTGGGTGAAAAGGGGCAAAATGTGGCTTCACGGTTTCCTTAATATCTCTTAGGATCAATAAAATATCGATTTGGCTTTTGCTTAAAGATTACCCATATAAATGCCGAAAAAATTATTTCTGGATTTCTTTCCTAATCAACCCCTAAAGAGGTAAATCTATAATCGGGGTGAATTATACAACCCGTCGTATTTCCTGTGTTTATTGAGTTATAACATTCCTTTTTGGCACACCGGTGTCTTTTTCAAATATCTCGAAATAGTTTTGACAGTTTTTTAAAATTTCACCTCTAAAGGGGTAAATGGGTATTTTTATTCGATAGAACTTCCCTTGGATATAGAGACATGAAATTCTGGAAGTTTATTCCTTCCGTGATGGAAGCACCCACTAAGAAGAGATTTTTCAAAATTAGAGCCCTAAGGGGTGAAATGTGATTTGAAGGATTCCTCAACATACCTTAGGACCAATGAGATATTGACTTGGTTTTTTATTACAAATTATCAACCCCTAAAGCGGTGAATCTACAGTTGGGGTGAATTATAGAAACCTTTGTATTTCCTGACTTATAACATTCCATTTTGGTAATTAATTTTCTATGTAAAATATTTAGAAAGCGTTTTGAAAGTTTTTTAAATTTCATCCATAAAGGGGTAAATTGGTATTTTTTATTCGAAAGAACGTCCCTTGACATAGAGATATGAAATTCAAGAAATATATTTCCTCCATGTCGCAAGCACCCGCTTATATGGAATTTTTCTAAATTCAACCCCTAGGGGATGAAAAGTGATAAAATGTTTTTCCTCGGATTCTTCATTATCTCTTAGGTCCAATGATTTGGATCTTGCTTACAGTGTTATCTATATATGTGTTTAAAAATTAAATTCATGATTTTGCTCTATATAGGGGCGATTCTAGATTCGGGGTGAATTATAGAACCCTTTGTATCTTCTGTCTTTGTTGTACTATAACTATGTTGTAATTTTTCGCATTTAGGTGTCTTTTTAATATCATTAGTTTCAAGATAAGTTCATTTTGACCGGTTTTTTATATTTCACCCCTAAATTGCATTTCTTATACTACCTTAAATTACATTGGTACATTGGTATTTTTTAGTAGACAATTGAAATTCGGAGACTATATTTCTTCCATGACGTAGGCAACCACTAAGAAGAGATATCTCGAAATTCGACCCCTAGGAGGTGAAAACGGATTTCTCAATATCTCTTGATGAAATAACGACTTGCTTTTTATTTACTACGGTTACCCGTACGCGTGTATAAAAATGTAATTTAGGATTTTGCTGCAATCAACACTTAACGGGGCGAATCTACATTAAATCAAGGCCAGTTATATAATGTTTCGTAACTTCTTTGTTTGTTGGGTTATAACATTCCTTTTTTGCATATAATTTTTTTTTTCTAATCTTTAGAAAGTCTATTAAACGTTTTTTTTTTTTTACCTGTAAAGGGGTAAATAGGTATATTTTTGATTAGATACATGGAATTCCGGTAACATATTCCTCCCATAATGTAAATTAGGATCGATTGGAAGAAAGATTGTACAGGAAACCACAATCCATCTGGGATTATAGAACTACGATGATGTTGATGATGCTTACCCTGAGTCATTGATATATCTTTTAAACTTTTAGGGAAATGATAAATATCACTTGTTGAAATGGGGAAAATTTTCTCTTAAAATTCTATGGAGGCACAGAATTATACAATAGTGAATACGACTGAATCCATTATTTCTGTCAATATTAAATATGGCTGTCATCAATATCTAGATATAAAAATCTGCAGATAATATGCGCTATCATATCCCACTATGCTTTTCAATATTATACAGGGTGAGTCACCTACTACACCATTAGCAATTTCCCCAAAAACCATTAGAAATAGAAATGAACGCTTTGACAAAACGAGGGAGAAATGTCATTTCTACAAACATTTGTATATGATAATGTAGTTTTTTATGTATACCAGTCAGTTGAAAATAAAGATTACTGTAGGATTTACTGAATCATATAGGGTTCATTTTTTGAGGCAAAAAGTGATTTTTCATTTCTTAAATACACCATAAGAACGCTACAAAAAGTCTACAGAAAATTTACAAAGAATAAAGAAAATACGCATGCTACTAAAAGCACTTTGATACATGCATGACGAATAGTCGCAAATAAACGTATCTAAAGACGCGTTTATACGATGTATTTTTGCTAGGACACTGATCAGTTAACTACTAATACTCAATATATATTGTACTATTCTAGCCTAGTACTGTACCAATGGTAAACGTCCAAAATAATGGTAACTACATTAATACGAAATAATATAAGAAATTATATCAAAATGTCGTTGGATGTAGTGTTCTTATTAATGTCATAAAATACCATCGTATCATTCAGTTAACCTTGCTTATATGTCTATAATTTTTAGGATTTCGTAGTTATACTTACGAAACGTATACAAGAAACAATTATACCGTCACTTACGTGTCTGTACGGTAGAAATTGTGGCCAGACAACTGGACTTAGAGAGTTGAAATTTGATATGCATATACATCTTTTTGACGCACACATAGAATAAATTGGAATAGTATTCTTGAAATTTGTAATCACAATTTTTCTGCGAAAGTTATCATAATTTTTGCATTGTTCAAATTTTTTTATTTAATAAATTAAATATGGGGCATCTAATTAAAGCTTTTGCAGCACAGATTAAAAAATTATTTAAAAAAATATATTTTTATTATAACGCTATAAGGGTAAAAAATGTGTACACAAATATTGTCATTTGCTACAGTCCGGCTATCTTAAGTTGGCCGGTGAGAAACAACTGCGTAGATCGCGACAGTATTATGAGTGAGTGGTACATAAGTTGTGGCACCCGAGTACAGTATTTGAAGAGGAAGTGCCCTGGAAGCTGGGAGAAGTCCTCCGTCTTCCTGTGCTGTACGAAGTTGCCTTAAAACTTCTTTCTGGTGGGGGATGCCCATCAGGGAATCGAGGAGCTTGGTGAAATGTTCCTCCGCTCACATGAAGACTACTGCTTGGTACACCCGGAAGGTAGCCGTATATGAAATCAGACTCGTGATCGTCACCGTAGTTGAGTGGAACGACGTAGGAGTTGCTAGGTTCCTCTGCCCGGCTTTCGTACGACATCCTTTTATTTATACTGATTAATCTTTGTGACAATATTACTGATTTTGGTGTTATGCAAAGTTCTGCAAATCAAGAGTGTTCTACGACTTCGAAATTGGTTAAGAACCACTACTCTAATGAATGGATAGTTGTTGGTTTACGCCTTAAGTATTTCCTTTTTTAATTCCACATACTCATGTTTTAATTTCATGTGCTGTAATTTTTAGTATTCGCGTTCCCATTGTGTTGACTTCATTGTTTTTTAAAATTAATAAACTCGGTTATTATTATGTAATTTAAACACACCTTTTTTAATTTTACTGGAAAAATTAAATGTAATAACTTGAACATTTTTCCATTACAATAATTTTCCTCATTTATGAAGCAATACTCAAGAAGAGAAAAATAACATCAACCAAAAAGTGATCGTACAGAGATTATATTTCCGAAACGCCGTGTGTGTTCCCAGACTACTTATTAAAAATAAATTAAACGACTTTAATAAGCACGATACATACGTAATAGAACATGACTTCTACATGCTATTTCAAATGGTGTTTAAAATGTCATGTTTTTAAAAATAAAATAACACTAAACGCTTTCAGTAGGTACTTGTAATTAATAGAATATGACTGCCGTGTGTTATTTTAACACTGGCTGCTGCTAGCACAGCCGGTGTCTTACAAATTTCCACTATTACTCTCATATACACCAGCAGACGTTTCTGGTAATTGTATAATAGGTATTTATGTATCTCGATTAAAATTTACTTGGCAGACTAATTTAATCATTTTATAAAGCTCTGAGCAGGAGAAATCTTCCAGATCTATATTTAACATGAATAATTGGAACAAAAAATCACTGTCTGACATTTACAAAAATATTAACGTACTTAAATAGAGTTTTGGCCACAGTGTTTTAACTGATTAACGCTACGTATAACCCCTACAGATTTGCATTTACAGACTTATACAAAACTAACCATCTGAAATAAAACTAGTAACAATCTATGTATCAAAATTGTATTCGAATTTTTATATATCTAATAGGATATTTTTAATTGTCAGCATTTTTTTCGACATGATTGCTTATAGTTTATAAACTTGATAAGAGAAAATTAAAAATATTATGCTTGATGGTAATGGAATTCTACTTAGTATACGTGTTCTTTACGAAAATTAAATTATTTTTACCCCCAGAACCTTTGTTTTCTATTTATACTTTTTGGCATTTATTTCAACCATTGAATTTTGACCAAATATAGTCGGATAATTTTTTTTTTTTCATTATTAATTTGAAGTAGAATATCGACCCTAGTATGTCCGTGTGTTGATATTTTGGTTGATTTTTAATTCTCAGTTGCACAATAACCTAAACTTTATCAAACTTCATATCACTGTCCCTCAGTAAATAAATAAAAATTGCGAATTACAACTCAAGAACACACTAGATTGTACTTTTATCTTTAAAATAAACGCTTACTTGTAAATATTGATTAATATTTAGTACTAATAATGACCCCACAACTGAAACACTATTTATATAAAAAACATTACAAATATAGAATGACAGTTATCGCTCCTAGCGATATGAATTGTTGAATGAATTGAAAATTTAAAAAATAAATAAAATTGTGACTATATTTTACACGACGAGCCATGTTGCGTGAAACCTAGTTACATTACCCCCTTAATATACATTCTTTTTATTTATATGTTACATTTTCTAAGTCTAAATTTCTTATCTTCGTCTTTTCTTCTCTCCAAGACCTCGTCCATCCATTTCCATCCTTGACCTGAATCACACAGCACTCCTTCTCTTCTCCTTTCTTTGAATTTAATTTCTCCGCAGTTCTTGATTTTGTTCTTGAAGATTTCTATTTCCTCTCCATACATCCTGCACCTTCTTGGTTCATCCATTCTCCAGTATTAATTTTTTCTTTCCGCATTTCATAAATCGCTATTATTTTCTTCTTATTACCATTAATTTTTGTTTTTAAGTACTCTGGTATTTGCGTCGTCCAAGTCTTTTTGTTTTTGTTGTTATATCTCGAATAAGCTCTCACTTCTTTCTTGTTCTTGGATATCCCTTATTCTATCTGTTATTTCCTGATTCACATCTTTTCTTCCCAACCTCTTTATTGATATCTTCCTTGTTGAATATCTATTATATTAAAATCTTTTTCTTTTTGCTTCCCATCTGGATTGCATTTTTATTTGTACCTCTTTTCTTTTTATTTCTGTCCAGATTTGATACAGCAATTTCTATTTTGGATGTCTTATCCTCAAATTTTTTGTCGTGGAACCTTGTCCCCCACGAATTAATCCTGGGTGCGTACCTGCTGCCATGTACACTTATCTAGGCCCAATGTCCATTTGATATATTTATTTTTCAACACTTTTAATTTCTCTTAGTCTGTCCAACTCATATTTCTGTGCCATAACATCATTACATTCTTGATTATGGAGGTGAACATAAGCATCCTTATATTTATGTCTCTTTGAAGGCGCCTCCGCTCCTTTTAAATACGTATCCCAGATATATCTTTCACTTGTTCAATTTCTTTCCCAATTCTATTTATTTTTGCATCTTTTTGTTTTGACTTTAATAATAAAATAATAAAGTATTCATTAACCAAAATCAAATTAGATTTACAATTTAGATTATGTTATACAAGTCTGATATGTCCAAATCAATATATACATTCACAATTGATTAGTAGGTACTTTGTGCAATTAAGACTTGGTATTGATGTGGGCATTACAGACTTTGGACACTGAAACTTTGATTACTGGCTAATTGTATGCCCAGTAAGTTTATACTAAATAAACTGGTCATCATTTAAAAAGTATAAGAATAGAACTAAGTTTGAAAATTATGGCGCTTACAGAGAAAAATGGTATGATTAAGGATATTACTGAGGTATTAATTCGAGACTATTACGATATGTTAGGTTTCAGACTGAAGAAAAACTAGACGCTTTCGAAATGTAGATAAATTGTATAGATAATCATAAATATTTTTCCACAGTAACAAACGCAAATTACAATATTATGGGAATGATCGAATAAAGATACAATATAATCGTAAACGAAAGAAGACTAAGTAGACGATATACGTCGTCTTGACTGAAATATCCAAAAGTGATTCGGGTGCACATATATAAAATTATCCTGAACTGCAGTATCAAAAAACAGAATGCATGATGACAAAAGCCATAATTGTTTCCAACCTTCCGAAGGATATATCGTTATTATATTGCAACAGACATTACACAGGGGTGAGCATCTACGGCCCGTGGGATGTATATGGCCCGCCGAATGGTTTCTTGCAACCCGCCAGTAAGAAAATATACTATTTACTTGTCTTAACCAGTGTATCCAGCACATTATCACCGCTTAAGGTTTCTTACACACTAGTCATATTTACGCCGACGTAAATACGTGAAAACCTGTAAAGAAGCTCTTCTGTAGAACCTAGAATCGGATAAAATAGAAACAAGAGGAAATATGGCCCGAGAAACGATATTGTTATTGAATGCGGCCTGCGACGTATAAAGGTTGCTCGCCCCTGCTATAAAGGATCTTTGTAAAAGATGTTGCTTTAACCAGGAACGCCTAGAGTGGTTAGGAACGCCTAGAGTGGTTCCGGGTCTAGGAATACAAAAATTCCACGCCACCTCCAGGAAAGCAATAATTCCGGGCCTGATGACAAATAAGAAACTAAGCATAGATATTGCTCTTATTTTTCTGTAATGTATAAGTTTACGTAACGTGCCCATTATCCACGCAGAGGTTCCCGATAGGAATGCCACAGAGGGACCTTAAATACTGATAACTGATGCAAATCGAATTTGGGGTCTGGATCTAGAAACCCTGTTATTTGAATTATTATTAGAAATTAAAAATATTAAAATTGGATAGTGATTTGTAAAAGAAAGTATCCAGTCCGGGAACTACAGTTTGCCCGGGCTCCGGTAATTTGTACTGGTTTCCTCAGTCTCACTACGCTCCAGGATGCAATATACTATGTCTGAATCAGTAATATAAGATTTTAATAATAAATTACCGAACAGTGTGAGCCTTTAGTTTTATTATTTTTGGACAGAAAATAAGGAAAGTAGAGCAGGATTTTTTAAACGACTCTGTTCGGTTTTTGGTCGATGTGCAGTTTCAGAATATCAGAGACCTGGCAACCTTACTGACAATGTTGGACGCTTGAAGTAACGCTGTTTCCAGTGCTGAAAGCAATGTTTAGAAAGAACAATTGGCAAACGTACCCAGGCAAACATTGAAGATAAATATTGGTGACTAAATTGGTACCAACGATGGCGTACACATTGAATGAATGGTGTAAGTCTTAAATAGGCAACTCTATCTAGAAATAAAGTTGCCAAAATAATAATGAAAGTTATACTGCTAGGTGAAGTAACACTTAGAAGTGTTATCTTCTATTATTATATTCTCAATTTTGCGTTGGATAATCTGTGATTGTAACACACACACACACACACACACATGAGTTGAAGGCTTTGATAAGAAATATAAACTTTTTCAAAGAACCTCGAAATATCTTGTAAAATGTCTAAAATGCTGTAACGGATATTAAATATATTAACATACATAAATGATTTTAACTAAAATTCGTATCTATTGAAAATATTATACAAATTCCTTTTGATATATAAATCAAAATACATTATGAAAATTTTAGTAAAATGCTTGTATAGAAAAATTAACTAAAAATGTTTGCATAAAATGTAATCTAGAAGCTGTATAAAATCAAATTTCGTAGATATGCAAATAAAACGGAAATTCGTTAAATAACTAATCTTGATTCTAAAATATTTAATCTTTATACCATAAAACTAATAATTTAAAAATACTATCACAAATAAACAACTTTTAGTTTGTAATTCAGGCTGTATCCTATCATTTTGTTTACTATTGCTTTCTTCGTCGACCTAACGATAATATTAATTATTAAACTAGGTATTTTCTTTCTGTTATGATATTGTCACAATCATCATCTTAACTTTTACAATAATTGGGCTCATTAGTTCGCAACATAGCAGCAGAAAACGGAAGAAAAATAAAAAAACACAACTAATAAAACCTTCTGGAAATAAATGGAAATATCTCATCGAAGAAACAAAATGTTAATATTATTATTTACGTAAAAGACGTAAACACTTAAATAGATTTATAACGAAAGCATTCCCAAGTTGGTAATAAATATGGTGACCACACGTCTCGCTTTTTAGAAAAAAAAATCTATATCTTAGCTAGGTTATTTGCGTCTGTTGTACATTATGATTTAGAGATAACTCTGCACCGTTGCTAACTCTGTTAGTTAGAATTTTAAGTTTTTTGGCGCACAGCAACAAAGTCTATTTGCGCTTGCTAACTCTGTTATTAGCAGAGCAACGATAGTGATGAAATGGACAAATTAGAATTATTTTTTACGCAGATGACGATGGTGAAATCATCGAAAAAATTTCGTCATGTAAATATTTTGATATTCTAAACAAAAAAGTATCAATCTCAAGTACAATTTTGATAATACTAGGATAATTTCAGAGACTTTTTTTCAGAATAAGTTACTATTTCAAAATTTCCAACAATATACACTCTGTTTCATTAAAAATAGGTATATTTATAAATAATAATAAATATTAATTAATACTAAAAATAATAAATACATAAAATAATATTATTTTAAATATTGTTTAACACTGCCCAACAAAATAATTTTTTTATCTTGGTACCAGAGAAGTAAGAACTGATTTTGGATATTTTTGATGTGCTGATTTCAAAAATATCTGACTCTTTTTCGTAGCAGCTCTAGTTTTTGAGATACAGACTTATTGATTTTAGTTTTTTATCTAAAAACGGTAAACTTCCTCCTTGGACAGCAAAGTGGATATACAAAATATCCTTGTTGTTTGTCTTTTGGACAGCAGACCTAAGGATCAGCACTGGGCTAACAGAAATTGTGTGATTTCCATTAAGAAATGTCATAATTCAAGAAAAACAAAACGTTGTCAACGAACCTTTGGTTGCGAGAGAGAAAATTATATTTCCACCCTTGCATATCAAGTTTGGGCTTATGTAGCAATTTTTGAAGGCTTTAAATCGAGATGGACTTTGTGTTGGCTACTTGACACGTAAATTTCCTGGGATTAACTCTGAAAAACTGAAAGCCATAATATTTGATGGTCCTCAGATAAGGCAACCTACTGAAGATCCACAATCCAATCCAACCGCATCAATGAACGAGATTGAATCTAATTCTTGGTGTTTATTTATTCAAGAAATACAAAATTTTCTTGGAAATCATAAGGCAGAGAATTAGTGGAAAATATGCTTTCCAACTTTAATATTCTCGGTTGTATTATGACCACTTACCAGAAAACCTAGGTGATTTTAGTGAAGAACCGGGGGGAAAGATTCCATCAGGACATAAAACTATGGAAGATAGATATCAAGGAAGATAAGATATCCACATGATGGCCTACTACTGTTGGGGTCTTCAGAAAGACTGTTCTGGTAAACTCCATGCTAGAAAGTCGTACAAAAGAACATTTTGTGATAAATGATAAGTAATAAGTGATGAATGTATATAATGTGAAATAAATACCTTACTTTGTATCTTTTGTGTTTGTAACTGGCAGTTGGAGCAAATAGTAACAGTAATAACGTGAAAAATACACAAGTTAAGAAATAAGATATTTTAATGTAAAAGAGGTCAATATAGCGTATCTCAAAAGCTAGATCTGATAGACCAAATCTGACGGTTATTTTGGATTCTGTGCCCAAAAATTACCTAGAGACAGTTAAAAACTCGCAGGCATTAAAATGTCTGTTAAAAGGGCTGTGTAATAGAATCAGCTGATGGTTCGGCAACCATCTTTGATGACGTAGGTTCTGAAGTTAAACAGTTGACACTCAGAATGTCTATGTTTTTAAATTAAATTTACTAATCTTTTAATAATAATATTATATAGTTGTTAATAAAATATTGTATTCGACTCGCATATAATGGCTATAGTTCAATCGGATGATTACAACCCTCGACTACGGCTCATCCTCGTCACATATAGTCCCCATTTTATGTTTGTTAAATAAAATACTATATTTTTCGGTGAATACATATTTGTTTATATTTTTCCCGTCATGTGTTTTCTTGAACTCACAATAGTTTGCCTATATGTGTGCTAAAGAATTGTACCAGAATGCCAAATTTCAAATTTTTAGGACCAATCGTTTGGCCATAATTTCTACCGTTCATACAGACACATGAGTGAGGGATTTTTGGTCATACCTACAAAACCCTAATCAAACATGTTTTGGTGCAATAATTGCTAATGCGTATATACAATAATTGCTGTACACTTGCGCACAAACTGCAAATGTGTTTAACGCAGCAATTTTATTTAACACAGTATTTTTATTGCAGTGGACAGAATTTAGGTTAGGCTTAGTGGCGTAAAGCATAATGATCATTAGGCGGTTCTTCATCGATTACAGACAACGCGTATACATCAAAGAGTCTGTCACCTTTACAGTAAGAATAATGTGAAAGTCGCAGGGTTGAGAACTTAAAAAATATCGAATAGAAAGTTGTTGATTACGCATTGCCGTGTTGAATGCGTGGCGAATCAGTGTATTGCACACCTCTCCATGTGAATTGTATGTAATTTTTGTTTTTTGCGCAAAAATATATTAATCGTTATTGCTTTCCTTGTACTTTTAGTATTCGAGATAGTAATCATGATAAATTATAATAAAGGTTATGATATTTGTAACCACAAGCGGCTCGTGATGCTAATATTCAGGTATGAATAAAAATGCTTAATGTTGTCATTAAAATACACGTTTTATAGTGGAAACTGAAATGTACGAACACTTCATTGCCGGCTACAGGAATTCATGAAGAGGGACGGCTCGTTAAAAAATCACATTCAACACAAAAATAAAAAAATAAAAAACAACGTTTACTCGATAATAAGAACCAAATTCGTTAACAATAAATATTTACCCTTACTACCTTTTTAAAATCATTTTTATACCGTTTTATTCATTCATTTTAGACCTGACACAGATCAATATGAAAGACATATATGTGTGAGGTCAAAAATCAACCCGACTAACAGAGCCCAAGAACAGAGAGACATAGAGAGATTTATTTTGGAACAGCCAAGTCTTTCTAAGAATAATACTTAAAACGCTAGGTGTTAATGACACTTACATTCTTAGAATCTAACATTTGAATTCTCCCTAGATACTGCTATAATTTCTAAGCTAAATTTTTGATTCCCTTAAATCAGACAGTTTCAACGTCCTGAAAAATCCTCACTCTGCAGATGTATATAATTTTTTTTTATTGATTATTATTTTATTTACTATTAAAACTAGCCTTTTATAAGGCTACCCAACAAATTTGATGTACATATCATTGCCATATATGAAGTACTCACCCATTAGTGAGCCCTCTTACAAGATATATATAAAATATATTATTATATTATTATAAAAATTGTATTAATGTGTAAAATTATTTTATAAGTAGATAGTTCTTCGTTTCTTGTACGAAGTGTGTCTGGAAAGAATCTGACCTGTGAATATATCTTTTTACATGAATATTCTATTTTGAAAAACTGGGGGAATTTTATGAGTGTCCCTACCAAGCGTCATGGCCCTGCAAATCTTCAGTCGACAACGGTGCCGCCGTTGTGTGTTAAAAATCGTGAGTGTCGTATTTCACAATGACCGAACGTCTCGAGAAATGAGCCAGTGCATTCAATTTTGCAAAAAAACTTGACAATTCTTGTTCTAAAACCATTAAAATTATGGTGATAAATCAAAGAGTACTACACAAATTAAAGAATGGTTTAGGCGATTCAAAAATGGTCGTACTTCAGTGGAAAGTGATCTTCGATCTGGCAGGCCTGTAACGAGTAAAACACTTGAAAATGTAGAACGTATGAAAATTACAGTTAATGAAAATCGTTTTTTGACTGTGCCAGAAATAGAGAAGGCATTCGAATCGAAGGCAATATAATTCTTCCCCAAGATTTGGGAATGAATCGCGTGGCTGCAAGATTTATTCTATCATTCATCGCAACTTATCCAGCAATTTTTGGTGAAATACGGCCTTATGCAACTTCGTCAAAGCAAAAAATTTATGCAAAAGATAAGTTTAGGCAAAATATTTGAGGATACAGAGAACATAAAACAGAACACGAAGAGGGAGCTGTTGGCTATTCCGAAGGACCGAAGAGACCAAAGATTGGGTGTAGCATTTTGTTTTCAAATGCTATGATGTATTGTTAAAATTCATGACTTAAAGTCCATGTTTGGGAGATATACATAAGTATGGGGTGTACTTCGAAGAGCCTGATCTTTGTGTTTTTAAAGAAAAATTTTGTTTACAAAGAGTACCGAGTGCAAATAAGAAGCAAATAAGTTGCAACTTGAATTTTGTTTCTAATTTCTTAAACAAACTCTCTCAACGGTGTTTTAATAATTTGTTAGTTGGTTGTCTTTTCATGATTGTCTCTTCTAGCAATGAGATATTTTGTTCTCTCCATTACTGATCTCGAGTCCTACTTTTATTATTAATATTAAAATCATTATTTCTCTGTATAGCGTTCCAGAAACTACAGAAGAAAATATCTCTTAGCTGTTTTTTTTTTTTAGATGTCAGTATAAAAATGCGTTGTCGTCCACGGCTATAACTTAAACTACTGTAAATATAAAAACGAACGGTATGCGACTCTAAAAAGTGTTTATATGCACACCAAACAGTTTGTTTATAAACTTAATGTCTAAGATGCTCAACACATGTTCGAAAAACATATTTTTTCTCCCGAAATCTAGTCTCATTCTTTAAAAACTTTTTTAAAACATACCTTTTTAAATGTACTCTTTAAATAGATTTTAAATGTACTTTTTAAAACTCGAGACTTTAAATAGACTTTTAAAAGTATTTTTTTTCTGAAGAATTTTGTTAAAAAATTCCCAAGTAACTAATTTAGTTGGTGTATCTTGTCACTTGTGAAAATTCCTTGTTGTCGCTAAAACCTGCTACGTTTAGAATGTCTTTCTTTCTAGTACGATATATCGAACTCTTGGTCTTCTTCTACTTCTATTCTCGTCCTTGCTCTTGTTCTCGTTGGCTTCATTGCACTGATTCACTGACTTGTTAATAATATCTACATTCTCCGATATCAAATATTATATTATTGAATATCTGTGAATTTAATATCGCAACAGTTCAAATATTTAAATCACGTATATTGGAATTTTTCGATTGTTTGATTAACTGAGCAGCTGATTATTTGCTTTAAAATCATTTGCTCATTTATTTTTTAGCACAAAAACAAAATTAATTTTTTATTAATTTTACCTTTGGGAATAAAAGTTTTGGGTCCATTTTTGTTTGCAGTAAGTTTTATTCAAACATTCGATGAACGGTAAAAATAATTGTGTTTTTATGTAAAATTACAAAAAGCATTTTCACATAATTTTTCAAATGTAATTTTCCCTCGGTCCAGTAAAAATCAGTGATTTTAGTGGTGTTAGATGTTGGGTAAGGTATGGCAGAGGTGTTTTTTGTTTTGTGTTACATTAGCCAGGCCTACATCCTGAATGGCCCGAGCAGGGGGTAGCCCGAGCCAGACTTGCTTCTATTGATCGACCTTGTGTCGGTATAGTTATTACCTTCTCTCCCTCTTCAGGAAACTGCTTTCTTTCATAGCGATTTAATGTCGAGGGACCGCTAAAAGTAAAATTTAAATTTTTTTTAGGGTTTTTGTTAAACGGTTATTAACAAGGGTTGATTGCTTCTGATCTAAATCTTTAAGAGATTACATTTGTTTCTATGAAAACGTCAGTTACAGAAAGCTAATAATCTGACACCGTAATAATATTAAAATTTCCAATAATCTCTTTTTAAAAACTCTTTACCTAATTTACTTTATCCAAAATATAATCCAATATTGAGTGGATTACAAAAATTACATTATATTCAAGCTATTATTATTATCTCTTTATAACGATACGCAACAATTCGACGACGGTCAAGTCGTCGATAGTCAACTCGGCTAAAGTTTAGCTAGCCCAACCCGCGAATAACAAATTTATCAGCCGCGAATGAAGAAAGCGGTCACAAATATTCTCCGCGAATAGCAAACTCGCTAGCGAATGCGCAATGATACATACATTTCCCATGTTAAATGCCTATCGCCCACGTTTCGTGTAACATTCCATTTATATTAAAAACTTATTTGTGATATATTTAGTTTTGTTATTGAACAACAGATGTATTTCTGTATATTATACTAGTGACTCATTTGCCACCACCGGTGAACAATTTCTTGCGGCCCGCGACGCCTGAAAAAACATACAAAAAAAGATTATAATTTTTTATAATAAAACAAATATATATATATATATTCGAATTAATTATTCGGTAAGTAGAATTTTTCAAATCATCATCAGTCAAAATTAGAAGGATTTACTATATTTTTTTACTGAAATTTAATTTGTTCTATGCAATTATATTTTTGTATGAAAAATAAAATTAGAAAATACTCTCCCCCTCTGCTTGATAAACATAGATATAGCCTATGTTACTCAGGAAGCTCTAGGCTATATACCACTGTCAGTACTACGCAAAAAATCTCTAGTGCTACGCAAGAAAGTATAATGTAGAACGAACTTAATACTCGTAGTATATAAGAACAAGTTCCGAATATACACAATAGGTATACTAAAAACAACAGACATAGGGGATTATTATGTAAGATACTCTTATGATTATATTTATTCTAATAAATCATTGTTTTGAAATATACAATTTTAAATAAATAATGATTGAAGGACTTAATGCATCATTCCCCATAAATTAAGTCAGCAACATATAAAACACAGTCTCTAAATCTGACATGTGCGGACAACGAGTGTAGCACTGGATATCACACACTGAGTATAATATTGTGTCCAAACCCAGCATCTGGATTAACTGTAAACATTTTTGTGAAATTGAGCATAAAATCTTAAAGAAAACCACGCGGTTTAGACGTACTATATTGTAAATTTAAAAACAAGTTGTTAGATTACAACAAATTCAGTTTATATTGAAGTTTTATTGTCTAAACTTGACTGTATAGATATATGTTTATGTCAGTTTTAAAGAGAAAAACTTTTGAAAACTTGACCAAACCAATATTAGTTTAATAAAATTTTTGCAACAGATTTTCAAAGTTGAGAAAGTTTTTAAAGTTTGAAATATATTGTGAAGAAAATTCTAGTATTCGTTTATTCTCTATTGATGTTCGACATTTCTCTACTATGTGCCGTGCCATTTTTATAGCTCATACATTTACAAGTTTGTGAAAGTGTTTGGGAAAACTATAGGAACACAAAATTTATGCCCTTTTACCCCAAATAATTCACTTTATTATGGGAACTATAAAACAGAAATAAACTTCGTGAAATCTACTTTGTCATTATGAGCCAGTTCCATTTTAGATTTTTTAAATTAGGCGAAGTTAATTTATCGAGACAACCGTTGGACGTCATATAATATTAGAAGATTTGTAAGACTAGTAAAAAGTTCAAAAACTTGATAAATAAACATACATACTATGTAAAACAATGCTAAATAATATCTACCTTTTGCCACGTTTTGCTTTGTGGAACTCAAGAGTGGCATTAATATAACAAAAATTAATACAATATGATCGAAAAAATGGCGTCTAGTACGCCTTGAATTTTATTTTGAAAAATAAGGTTCTTTACTAAATTTGTTACATAATTCCTCTCATATCGTGAATCACCTATAAGAGCTGATGTGATCTAGGAAAATTTTATTTCATTTGTGCGACCTCTTAAAAAAAAAAAAACACATAATTTCTTCCCAAACCGACCTAGAAACCTCTCTACTAGTTACTCTCAACTTTTGAAAAATGGACAAGGGACGTTTGGGAACTATGCTCCTGAAATGTTTTTTTTTAATTTCACGTTTATGGCCTCTACTACTAAGGCAACTAGCCAGGACAATTGTAATATTTCATGTTAAAAATTCCATGCCTGAACAGGATTCGAAACCGAGACCTTGGCAACGCAGGGTAGCCTGTTACCACTACGCTACGCCGGTTGGCTTAAAATGTAATATTAAAAAACAAAATTTGGAGTTTGCACTTTTCCATTTCCACTTTCTAGTTAACCATCAAATGAACGAGTTATTTAAAAAAAATAGTCTATAGTTTAAAAAGGTATATATACAGGCTGTATCAAGATAGAGGGAATACGATTATTCTCGAAAACGCGACGTGTGAGCAAGTTGGGAAAAAGAATCGAATGGAAGTATTGAAATTTTCATGGAAGTATTGAAAACAAACCGGAAGCACAGAATATCAAGGACAAATTCTCTATAACGACTTGAAAGTAAAGTATTATTAATTAGAAGTGTTCAAAGTGCCTTCCATTTTGGTTTAAATACTATCGCATCCTTAGTCTGAAGCTCTAGCTCGGAGCAAAATAAAAATATTATGAGAAAGATTCGGACTGGTCAGAAATTAAAACAATATTTTAACTTCGCTAACGTTTCAATTTTAAAATATTGTTTTAATTTCTGACCAGTCCGAATTCCATTTCTCCCTCATAATATTATAATCTACGGACGTAACAAAAAAATAAAAATATTTCACTCTCAGGTACTTTCAAGTAAGTACAATGGTGTTAAAAATCAAGTTTCAATAATTTACTATAAATAAATAAAAAAGTTAAAGCCCCAGTACACAGCTCTCGCAGCTATTTTTCATAGTTCTGAAGAAGCTAGCTCGTTGGAATAGTTGCTTACAAGAGGAAGATATAGAAATGTTTCCACTTTTGGAAGAATTTTTTATTGCTGCTGATGTTAAACAGAAAGTCATATTCAACATAATAAGTCAACATTTACTTCCCTGAAAATAAAGATCCTTGTAAAGGTAACATCTGGATTAATAATCCATCCTTGGAAGATATAAAGTCATGTGCACTTGATCCTCGTGAAAAATAAAAGCTGATCGGGTTGTCTTCTGACGTCATTTTGGTGTCCAGACATAAAATACAATCATTGTCTCAATTTTGGAAATTGCTAGAAAAAGAACATCCATCTATTAATTATAAAGCTATTGGACATTTTTTCGACTTCTTATTTGTGCGACAAGACTTTTTCAGTCATGTCAATATCAAAATCCAAACAGAGAAATCGAAAAGATGTTAACGCAGCCACGTATATCAGATTTCCTAACAAGCTTTTCATTTTCGTTTTCATTTTAACATTTTCAAAGCAGCCGCAAATGTCGCACTAAAATTGTAATTGTATAAATATAACATATACCTATATAATAATAAAATACTATCTATATTGGTATTTATTTGTGTCTTAGCTTTCAGCCGGTCCGCGAAATATTTATCCTATTTTCACCGGTCCGCGGGGGCTAAAAGGCTGAAGAACACTGTACTATAGCATTACCGTGCAAAGGTTGTCTATGGACTAACATTTAGATGTTCAACACTTGATGTTCAGTTTTGATATTCCCTCCAAAAGACGTAACATACAAGTGTATGTATTAGTACATCTGTTTCCCGTGCCGGCGCTACGTTTCTAGTTTCCCCTTCCGTCGCATATGAAAACAATTTCTTTTTTCCTGTTCATTAAAGCTATTATAGGGGTGTATAAAACGCTAATAGCCTGGGATGCTGAACGCCAAAAATTTTAAATTTACATTTAAATAAGCTGTATTTCTATGTAAATTTTACTTCCGACGACTGGGATGCCTATGGTACTTAATAATGTATAATGTCTATTATCCTAATCACAATGGTTCCTTCCCACCAGCAAATTAAAAATATATTCATTTTTAAAAGGAAATTTTGAAGGTCGTAACGATTTTAAAATTTGCAAATGGAGTTACAAAATATAAGTTAAAAAAATAGAATGGAATTAGCATAGTTATCATAACAGTCCAAAAATTTCTGGGTAATTTTCTACGAATTGGTTCTTAATTTGAGTGAATGTAGTACTTTTGCTAAGGAAGTCGCTTATGAGGAAAGAAATTTGAACAAGATAGCGTAAAATGTGGTCTTATTTTACAGTTAATGTGTATGTAAAAGAATCTGCGAATCAAAAATGGAGTATGCAATCTGAAATTCCAAAAAGAACAATTGGCAACATTATTGTCAAAGTAAATATTCTGGAAATTACATTTTCTTGTAAGTAGATTTTAAGCAGCTAAATGCAAGAAAATCTCCGGTCCCGCATGGCATTCCGAAGCATTCCAACCACTTTCACATGAATTTTCACCGTGAATTTTGAAGCAAGTTATCACACACTAACAAATTTGAACGTAACTGCTTGTACAGAATTCAAAGCGAGAAGGTAAATAGAAAGAGATTATTTTCACAAGCGTTACAGTGACAACAACAATAATATTAACACGTATGTTCTAAGTATCTGTTAGTAATTCAGTTGTATCCGTGTAATACTTAGTTATGTTGCCGAGAGATGAGGTATGCCTGTATTTACAAGTTTCAAAGACAAAGTCAAACATTTCCTCGTTAAAACTTTCAAATAATTTACTGGAGGGAACAAAGACAATAAACATGTAATGCTGTCCCATTCAATTTCTTTTATTATGTTTTTAGGGCAAAAGTTGAGAAACACTGCGAAATACAAACTGTAATGCCCACAGCAAAATGAAAACATGTCCCTATTTAAGATTCAATAATAGAATAAACTCTGCTGTTTTATACTGAACCTTTCACAACTAAACTAATAACAATGAAACGATTATAAATCAAAGAAAAGTATACAGTTTTTTCATATACACTGTATCTGAATGAGTCACTTAATGATTAATTTATAAGATGCTTATAAGTGCTTGCGCAAGGTTCTAAAACATGGACCTAGCAAAGAAACACGAAAATGTGCATTATTACTGAAGGAAGATTCTGCGGCATTGCTATATGGGGGTATTTACGACAGTGATATATATATATATATATATATATATATATATATATATATATATATATATATATATATATATATATATATATATATATATATATATATATATATGAGTCATTCTTTTTCATCGAGAGACCCCATGCTGTCCAAAAATATATTAGTCTATGAAAGGTCTACCAGAGCTCATTCGATGCTTATTGTAGTCTAGTTTCGAAATCCGAGTGGCTCTTTTACGGAAACATCGTTGAACTTTATAATCGATTTATCGAAGAAAAGGTAGAGGTCACGTGGAATTGGTGGCTATATTTGATAAGTTACGATGTTTCCGTAAAAGAGCCACTCGGATTTCGAAACTAGACTACAATAAGCATCGAATGAGCCCTGGTAGACCTTTCATAGACTAATATATTTTTGGACAGCATGGGGTCTCTCGATGAAAAAGAATGACTCATATATATATATATATATATATATATATATATATCGTATGAGACAATAATATTCACGTTAATTAATGATTACATAAATATAAAATTACAATTGATAAGAATACTATATCTTATAAATTAATTTTTAGTTTCATTAACCACTCTATCGTTGAAAGCGTTAGAGAGTTTATGTCGTAGATCTCCGTCTAATCGATATATTGGATATTCTGGCAAAATATAATGTATTTATTGTGTTTCTGTCGCATCTAGAGTTTTATGCAACTATTCATACAACTATTTTGTGCATTTATCATGACCAGTACGAATTCTGTTCAATTTTGCGCATAGTTTCCTAGGAAGCTCAAAACAAGGTGACTTGTTGTAGATGTTCAGATTTATGGGATTTCTGTTAGCAATGAAATTCTGCCATTCCTCGATCTACGACTGTTGTACCTCAAAACATCTATCCATAGAAGTTATATGGGGTTCGTCGCGGTATCAGCCTTGAAGCGAGTATGTTGTTGAGATCTTTATGAATTGGGAAGCTCATATTTTGGATTACAGTCTTCAGAGCTTGACTTTGGAAATTTGGTGGAGCTATATGGCTCAGTACAGGTAACTATTTTAGGGAGGTAGATCGAACTCATACTCATTGTGAAGTTTAACTGTGCGTCTCCTGTCTTCAGCGTTTCCGCTCACGCTCATCACGTTATACTCACCAGTTTTTTGATAATGTTGTTCTTAGACTGGAGTTTTCTTTCTTGATGGATTTTAAAAATCAAAGATCTATTAAAAGTGAGGACGCTAAGAAGTGCAATAGTGCTACAGCGATTGCGAATCTTTTTCCCCAACCGGGTAAAATTAAATTTGAAATATTGTAGATTCAAATCGAGGATCAAATATATAATGCGTAAAAACAATCTGCCGTTTTAGGGTATAAATATTTGTGTGGAATCTTCTGCTATATCGTAACTCTACCTGAGCTAGCGGCCTTGTATTTGAATGTATAAATACAGGTATGATAGATTATAGCTGAATTCGCTATTATTTGTTTTGCTATTACTATTATATTAGTCGATTTCCCTACCTTGTTTCAAAATGTTCTCGCTTCGACCCAATCTTAGTTATCTTAGAATCTCCTTTTAGAATCCTCAGAACTACAAATATCTTTTTTTGTACCGACTGAAATAGTCATATGGGCCGCTGTGAGACCCGCGCGTTATACTTTCGCCATCACTGGCCTATAACTTTCAGCTTTGTTAGCTGGTTTCCAGGTTTTTGTGTAGTTATAACGTTTACAACCGTGATTAATGACCCCGACGATACTATTTTAAATTGTATTAAAGTTATTAAGATTCTGATGTAATCCAAGCAATAAAAATTGATAGTGTACCTTGTAGTACACCTGCAAATATACGAAAGTGACCCAGCACGAAAAATTTCCAAACAGCACATTTATCTGTTGGAGAAATACCTTAAGACTAAAATAACTTGTAGTTCGAAAATGGTCTGAGAACAGTAAGAGTTGGTCAGAAAATTCCAGAAATGATTGCCGAACAGAACTGATGACCTGGACTATAACAGAGTTGGATTAATAATTATGTGATATTTAAACCTTTGAAGTACGTATCATGAGGAAAGTCCAGAGACTTATTTCGTGGTGTACATAAGTTGTTATGGCTCTAACCACACCCAGTCATTATAATTTTCGAAACTAACTGAATTTATACAGGATGAAGCGAATAACGAACTACCAGAAACAGTGGAGTTTAGTTCGTGTTTCGTTAACGCGTTCTTCGAAAATGTCTGATATCGGAAACGTTATCATTTTACCCTAAATAATTTAAAAACAAAGTTATTTGAGAGTTATAACTTGTGGAGAAGAATAATTATAAACATAATTTTGGTAGCACTGAAGCGGTGAATGTTAAAAATGATGTTCACTCGCATGTATTAAACCCCTACTGGCGAGGTGGGGTTGTTGCAGACCCCTAGTGTATTGTTTACACGCTACAGAAATCACCTCAACACTAGAGGGTTAACACGATATACTTTCAAAAATTCCAATTAAAAACCTTCAACTATATTTTCTATTATATATTCACCAAAACAATTTCTCTATATTAAAATTTTATGTATAACAAACGGCATAGTAGACAACAAATTCAATTAAAAACGTTTGCATAAATCAATCTGTTCACAGGTTTTAATAGAAATTTTAAAATATTCTTCAACACACATGCGTATTTTAGGGGACATACAGATTGTAAAACGCATAAGCAAGGGTTTCTTCTGTACTTCAGAGCTGCGGAGAGCGGGCCCGGGTATCGAGAAAACAATAATTCTGAGCCCGGACCCTGGAAAAACTACAATTTCGGGCCTGGACCTTGTAAGAATAATAAATCCGTGTCCAATGACGGGAAAAATAAAACTGCATTATATAGAAACCTTAATGACAAATAAATTAAAGAAATTATGCAATAAATATCAGCTCCTCCAGCTTACCGAGCAGGGTAAAATTGAAGCCAGTAGAGGGCTAAGTAAAAGAAGGACTTCACGGCACAAAAATTTGCGACAGTGGTACGGGAAGTCCTCGATAGAACTATTTCGTGCTGCCGTCAATAAAACTATGATAGCCAGAATGATTCCCAACATTTGGTAAGCGGGTGGCGCACCAGAAGAAGAAGAAGAAGTTGCAACAAAATCACAAATGATAATATGGGATAGTGATAAAAAATATATAAATAAATAAAATTTATAAAATGAAATTTCGAATTGCAAATTGAAAAAGTAAGATATTTTGACTGGAGACATATTAATCTGTTCAAAACTCAATGTCAAAAATCATTTTCTTCCATTAAAAACAATTTTTAAACAATGCGGGTAAATTTCCCTTGAAATTAAGACAACACTTAATGTCAAAAATCATTGTCTTAGATTAAAAACGATTTTCAAACAATACAGGTGAATTTACCTCGTAATTAACTCAAAACTCTATTTATTCATAGGCTTTTACAGTTCATTGTTTTGATATTACAATGTTTGCGAATAATGCACAGCTGCCTAGTGTGCACGTATGCCGGTCGGATGTGATGTTCGGCGGGAGTGGTACATGTCCGTAACGTGATTCCGTTACTTTTCAATCGACAAACGCGCTCATAGCAATGTTTCACTTCAAAAAATAATCCAAATGCGAACCCTGCAGACTGCACGGGCATCGGGAATTAGTATCGGCTTCCTCCTCTTACAACGGCCATACTGTCATTAGGCAAAACTTATCTATAACTTTTCAATCAACAAACGCGCCCATAGAAGTGTTTCACTTCAAAAAAGAATCCAGATGCGGACCCTGCAGATTGCCCCGAGAATTGGTTTCCTCTTCCTCTAAACAGGTCTGCTGTCATTAGACAAGACATAATTAAATCCTTAGTTATTTTTAAGTAAGCTTTTTTATGACACTTAACAGATAAAGGTGGAGGAGTTATGAGAGGGTGTAAAGTTTTTAGAGCTCCTAACAGCAGCAAACACTGTTATAAAAGATTTCCATCTGATCTTAATTGTTGCTATTTTGATATCGTTCCATGATTTTCCATTGTCTTTAGTCTACTTTAATACTGTGCGTCTCCCTTCTAGATTCCAGTTAAGTGCCTTTTTAGAAATATCAGAATTTGGATTTGTTACGGAGTGGCCAATCCATCCACACTTTTGTTTTTGAATTTCTTTTGCTATCTCGGTTTGGTTGGTTCAGTCCCGTAGTTCATTTTTCCGACCACTGATTTGGACGAGACCAAAATGTCGTTGTAGTAATCTATTTTCACAGATTGTGTTGTGTTTTCCGTTGCCCTGATTTTAATAATAAACTATCGTTTCTATTTTAATGTAGCGCTTTATTTTATTTTATTTTTTTTAAGTCTTTTATAAATTTATAATATCATTAAGCAATGCCCGTATAACATATACGGTATTTAATGTCTATATAACGCAACGTTAACATAACGCTAGATTAAGCAGTGTATACTTTACGTTGACCAATTTTTTAGTAGAATGGCTACACATCTATCTAATTATAGAATATTTCGTGTTTGTGTCGTGTTCGTATCCTCAAACCTCAACCTGCAATATTAACCTCAAGGCATTAAAGTGTTTTTTTATTTCTTATAATTATAGTTATCCATGTTATTATAATTAATAACTGTCAAAATTATATAATTTAAAATACTATTAGTATCTATAAAAAATTCAATAGCACTAAATAAATAAGGGTGTTTTAATGTTATATTTTCATGTTATTTTCATTTTATACGTAGGAGTGATTTTTTTTATGTTTGTTGGTATTAATGATTGATGATATTTGCTTAACTAAAAATGTTAATTATTTTTGTGTAAATATTTGTTTAGTTTTTCTTATTTATAACACATAGAAAGTTATTTGGTTTTTTTGAAAACTCCGTAATAGTGGACCTTCAATTTTTCTAAGAAAATTTTCTTTTACATATTTCTATATGTAAGTAAATAAAATTAAAGATTTGTTTTTCGACTCCATTCTTCGTTTTTATGTGTATCAGTTGATTATGAACAAATCTTAAACCAGTATTATTCAACCTTCTGCAAGCAAACGCCCCCCCCCCCCTCTAGTTAAAGATATATGTTATGGCCCCCTTCTAATGTTTTACTAAAATTTAACAAACAATGTTTTATATTGCAACAAAAATTGACCTAATATGTATGAATGAAATTGGATGCTATATTTATTTTTGTTTTTCGTCTTATAAGATTCGTTTTTATAAAACAATATCCACAAAAAAAAATGCCGACTTAGAATACGACTGTCTCTTCGTTACAGTACTGGGTCCCTCAGTAAAAATCCGTGTGTATTTCAAAACTATAAAAGCTAGTTATAATATAGAGACTGAGTTGAAGAGAGGAAGGTCCAAAGAGTACAGAAATTTCGTTCAAGGTCAGATGACGCAATAATGAGCAGCACGCGCGTGTTCCATTTTGTGGTGAAATCGCTGTCGGTACGCGCGGTTAAATTAGTATAACTCGGGACTGCCATCTGACAGCATACCGCGAGGTGCGTTTACGCGAGATCTATCTGTATCTGTAATAATATTTGTGAGAAAATTTAGTTAGGTGTGTAAAAACCATCCAACAGCCTCGCTACGTATTCTACGCCTAAAAGACCTGCGGCTGTGGCTTCGACACAGCTAGGGTTTCTAGAAACTCGAGTTTTAGGACTCGGCGAGTCCGAATCCTAAATTTTGAAAACTCGTCGAGTCCAAATCTAAATCTAAACTGAAATTAATAAGCGAGAACGTTTAATATTTTGGAGCTCAATAATGATTCTCATAGGTGAAGTTTTTGTAACAAAAAATAAAATAAATAAATAAAATTTGTTAAAATTCGAATTATTTATTGCATCACAAGAGTGTCATCTGAAATTTGTGGTCCTTCCAAGAAATTAAAAAGAATGTGTACTGAAATTTATTTATTAATGAATTTATTTATTTTCAAAACTTAAATTTTAAAACTAGATATAACAATTTAATTGCTTTTTATCTTAAAGTAGAAATATTGGAGAAATACTAACGAATATTATCAAAACATTTCTAGAAAGCACCTTTTGAATTTACTGGTTTTTACTTAATTTTAAAAACGTGGACTCGTCGAGTATTAGAGTCGAGTCGCGAGTCCGAGTAATTACCCAAATATTCAACGAGCCTGAGTCCAGTCGAGTCGAGTGCAGAAACACTAGACACAGCTCCCGCTTTCTCTTTTCTAAGATTTACGCAAATATAACAACATGGTTTCACGTAATTTGTTATGAAGAACAAAACCGGAATTAGTGCATAGCCGCCATGTAGCCTATGCTCTAATTCCGGTTTTGTGCTGGGGCAAGAATTGTGCGAGGCTTCGCAGGAGAAATAATGTCCGGCGGTTTGCTTTCAAGCTACTGCTGCACAGCCTTCGCATTATGCGCTTGCGCTGATTTTTGCTGGAAGCTCCAATGGTGACCAGCGAATAGGGTGTTGTTCAGTTCTTTAACAATCGACTTAAGCACGGTTTTCTAGTAGACTTTGACCGATGATTTTACCCCTTTCTCGTAAAAACGAAGCTTAGTGGTATCGTCATTGCTCTGACCCTATCAAACCATAACTGAAGCAGGGTAATGGTCCCTCTGGATCATCGGCGCTTTCTCACAAACTTCTCGTGAACTGCTATAAGTTCACGAGACGTACACCATGTCGTTCTGGCAGTTAAAAGCCTCCTTAATATTAAAACTCATTTTAAGAAGGCCTTCGTAATTCTACTGACGAATAGCCGCAGAGACGTAAGAGCTGTGTAACGGCCAGAGGTGGTCATTTTGAAAAGTTATTGGTGTTTCTTGTTTAAGATGTATCTATGTAATATGTACTAAAAGAAATTTAAAATATCTTTAAGCATCGTGGAATTTCACTGAAAGCTTCCACCCAGTAAAAATTACTTCACAGTAACAGTATTTATAGCAAGACTGGATATATTGTTAATTTTTAACTTGATTTTAGGCATCTCCTTTTTTTGAGGTGAAAATTTTTATGTTTACATCTTTGTCATATGTTGACTTTACTTTTCTTTAAAACTGCTCTTTTTATGGTACATTGGCTAATAAATAAATTATCTAAATTCATTTGGTCACCTTTTTTTTTATTCAACCTTAAATTTGTTAGTGGGAAAAGATAGATATTGATACAAAATAAGATATATAAAGTTTAAAAGCAATTATAAATATAAACAGAGATACAAAATTTACAAAGGATAATTTATTAATAACTAATGTACCCCTTGGGGTTCATGAAAGCTGGTTGCTTATTGACATTTGGTTCAAAACTTGTTAGATTTAGACTCTTTTTACGTATTTGAAGATTGAAGAAGTGCGATATTTTTATATCGCACACTATTTTACATGCGGTTCGACATGCAAAGCTACACACATGTCCATACTTGTATCCTAAAACACTTGGTCCCTTTTGCGCAGAATTTTGTTGCATGCAGCCTTGCATGCCTCACCGTGCTTGTTGCAAGAAAATAAGCATTGACTAAACGGAGGTCTATTATTATGTACTAGCTGGAGTAACCCGTCTTCTTATGGTTTTTGTAATGTGCATTTTTTCTAATAATTTCTTTAATGTGCAATGTAAATGTTAAGTGAGATATTTCAGTTTCAAGTAGAACAGAAAATAATCGTTTCTTTATTCTAAATATCTCTTGTATGTATTTTCAATATTAAGTAAATAATAAGTGAGAGACTTCCTTTATAGGTGGCTTTCTCGAAATATATATCTTATTAAAAACTGCAGTGAACAGAGAGGAATAGTTTCTTTTCGCATATTCATTTTTGCTGTTAAGTAAATGATTAATTAGATATTTCAACCTTATAAGTAACACTTCCCTTGCCCCCTAAATAATCTCCAAAAACTGCATTGAAGAGAAGAAAAAAAATGTTTTCTCATACACATTTTTGATGTATAGATTGATTATTGAAGTCAATAATAAAAGAGATATTTGTTTTCTTATTATAAACTATTTTTGTCATATATGATTTTGCTATTAAGTCAAAATTAAGGGAGACATATGAAGATTTTAGTTTTAGGGTGCACCCGTAACTCCCTAAATATTCATCTATTTGAAAAAAATGCTATCAACAAAAGAGACTTGTTTTCTTACTATAAGCAATTTTTGTTGCATATTTTTTCTGTTAAGTCAATAATAAGGGACATATTTTAAGTTTTTTAATAAACAGTTTTAACCCCGAAGCACACCCTAGAATAAAAATGTTTAGATGCCTTATAGCTTATGTTCGAATCCTGGTTTCACTCTATCATCATACTAAATTACGTGAAAATATGTCCAGCCGTTTTCGCGTGAATCTCGGACAGACAAAAAATGATTTTTATGTGGATATCGTCTTATAATCATCTGAAACGTTTAGAAACCAAATATGAGTAATAAAAATAAAAACGATATGGCCTACAATTTTATTAATATAGATTTCCCAGGCCTATTTAATTTTTCTTCTTTACCCGGTCATGATATTTGAAGCTGCTAAAAGCATTCTTATCAACTAAAAACTTGTTATCGATAATTATGATCGATTAGAATAACTCTTTTATTCTTGCAGAAAAGAGGTGAAAAGTGCATGATAAAAGCGAAATTTCCCTGTCAATTCTCCCCCTAGTTCAGCTTACGTTTCCTTGTAATTTAAATATTTTTTCCCGAGCAAACAATTTTCACTTATCTTTAAAAGATTACATTATAAACATAAATTCTAATAAAAACGAAACAACAAGTATCGATAAAATTAAATATTTTTTAGATTAGTAATTTTCTAGACAAATATTATCAGGAAAAAATTCAAACAACACCCTTAGTAGAATTTATAACACTACCTTTCAATTTATAAAAATCGATTTGCAATCTGAAGTCTTGGAGCGCCACGAAACCTAGCGTTGAATTACAGATTATTTACCCTTACCTGATCGAAAAACGCAGTCGAACCTTGTCGACCTCAATACTGGAAGAGGGCGTAAGGTAATCAGTTCCTCTGACACGAGCTATACATATGAATACGCCGTGTCTCTATACCTATATATACCTACAGACAAATAGTTCATTTATTTTCGCAAGCTGATCTACGCAAAACGTATTATAGAATATCAATTTTAGGCAAATTCACTAGCTCTGCGACACGCCGCCCATAAACACCCACAATGAACTTGATTAAGCGCTTTAGATCAGCGTCCCGCTAAATTGTTTTAAGATGTTTTTCTAAGTTCAAAATATAACAGTATAACTATCGCTAAACTACCCCTTCTGATAGATCAGTTGTCTTTTAAGCTAATGCTACATTACAAACCATTCTTCACCAAAATCTACTATTTAAATCTACCAAAATACACTTTTTAATCTATGAGACAAAATATACAAATGTAACCATGCGTTTATTTTTGCATACTCATGGTGAAATTTCAAATAGCCGAACTCGAAACCATCCATTTTGAATAGGAATACAGTTTAGCTATATAAACTGGTATTCATTATGTGAAATTGGCCGGCAAAAAAATCTATTTTTATTGTATAATATATTGATCATTCTTCATGATAAATTTGCTTTGAAAAAAGATAATAGCTCATTATGATTTTTTATCAAATCAACACTATTCAACTATTCTTATTGTAGAATAGCGATTGATATAGCATGATATGCTTATCTACTATCATGTTATACCAAAATGATGTGCCATATTAACAACGAACACAGCGTACCATTGGTAATGTCACTTGTCAATAGTTCATAGAATTAATCATTGTGAATGCGGACATTGATTTACGTATATCATACTTTGTGAGGCAAAAACATAACCTAAATTATCATGGCCACTGGTTCTACGGAATTTTTGTGTGATATAGCTTGTTTTAGTAGAGTTACGACGCTTTCGACAATAAAATAACGCTATAAAGATAATATATTCTGTAAGTTTAATTATGGAATTTCTCATTTTCTACTTGTAAGGTACGAGGGGTGTTTGATAAATCACTGATTTAGAAATGAAAGATTTTTTTTTTACTAAAATGAGACTTATTTTTCAACATTGTTTCCATTTTGCTAGATACATTTTGCCCAACGATATTCCATCTTCTTTAAGCTTTCCAAAATGTACGTTTTCTCCTGAAAAAATCCATTGTTCTTTCATATCTGGTGTGTAGTGGCAGTTTTTTTTTTTTTTTTTATCAATTTTTTGTCCTATGATCTTTTTCCCTTTACCAGATAGCCTTGCGAATCCAAGAAAATCGTGGTCATAATCTCTTGGGCCGAGGGAACCCTTGTTGCCTTCTTCGGAGTACGTTCGTCAGGAGAAATCCATTGTTTTCACCGTTCTTTTATTTCTGGTGTCTAGTGGCTACTTTTGCATCAATTCTGCGTGTAATCGATTCAATAAAGCGGCATAATATTGTTTTGTGGCCGTTTAACCCTTTTCCAGATAGTTGATGAAGATTATAACTTGAGAATGCGATAAAATCGTGGTCAGGACTTTTTCGGACGGGGGAACCATTTTTGCCTTCTTCGGAAAACGTTCATTTTTGGTGTGTAGTGATGGATCCATGATTCATCAAAGGTTATGAAACGCAGCAAAAATTCACTTAGTTTGTGCTTGTACGTGTCCAAACATTGCTTCGAAATAGTTACACGATTTTATTTTTGATCCACTGTGAGCAGACGTGGCACCCATCTTACCGATAGGTCTTTAATGACTAAATATTCGTACAGGATATGAAACACTCGTTCGTCTGAGATGTTAACCCATCTTGGGTATCTCGCCAATTGAAGATACACTTGGCGGTCCTCCAACACGATGTAATGAATTTTATTGACCATCTATTCAGTTGTGTCCTCATTTGGAAGTCACGGACGCTTAGCATCACTCGTGCTTGTCCGTCCAAAATGAAATTCAGTGAGGAGATACCGGTGGAATACAGGAGGTCTACCTCCTCTCGAAGCTTCAAACGTTTGCAGTTAAAAGCTCAAACGTCCACTTTGCAGGACATTGACTACAGAAACTTTTATTTTAGTATTTCATTATTTTTTATTGTGTTGTGTTCATGCAAAAAATAATATAATTCAAATTCTTTTAAAATTACATTGTTTTTTAAAGATTTTCAAAAACAGACGATGAATTAAACAAAGGCAAAAATAAGAATGCAGGGTATCGAATAATCTGAGCACAACATAAAAAGTGTTTTTTGTGTAATTTTAAAAGTTAATTTGCTTCTACATTCTTCACTAATACATATTAAATCATTAAATGTAATATTTCTACACCAGACATGCATGAACTTGATTTGAACTCTCTGTTGTTCGTCACTGTTTGTTAGATGCCCACGAAATTCTGAAATATGTATAAATTCACACTTCACATCACTTTTTGTTTATTAAATTTTCTGGTTGAGTGAATTGTATTTTACTACAGTTGACCATATGTTCTTCTTAGAATAAACAGGAAACTACATATACTGTGTTCTAACTGTACATCTATCCGAGAAACTGTTGAGATTCCGTTAATATGTGAACAAATTAGCATTGTCTTTCATTAGAACTATAATCAATAATTTTATAATCAATTATTTTATATTACTGAAAAAATTTCACGTCAAAATTTTAGTTATATAAATAGTTTTCGTACAGCAAATAGTGAAAATAAAATTTGTCTAGAAAATTGTTTTTACATCGTCTCGGTTCTTTATTTAATCTTTTTCTGCAGAAAACTATTAATCAAAATACAATATTAAATTATAATATCATATGAAATATGAAGGCTTTTGTCCGAAGTGTTTTTGAAGTAAAAATAATGCAGAGGTAGAATATACGTGTATTAACGTCTTCTTTGTCGAGGTAGAGCGTTAATCCATTGCAACCAGAGTTACCACAAGTTCAAAGCATGTAAAGAGAACTATTTAAATTTAAAAAAATAATGTAAAATGACAATTTTCACACATGCCAGGGTTTTGTAATTATTTAATAAGTGATAACAAATTGTGGATACATATTAAAAATAATAAATTTCGATAACTTTTGAAAGAATTCAGTACGTGCTTCCATCTAAAGACTTATAAGTGTACTTAATTACGAGAGCGCTCAAAATCCAGATATACCTACCTAGTTCTCCAACTAGTCAGAAAAATACAGTAAGCACGATGCTGCAAAAAAAACGGAATTTTCCAAAAAAAAATATATATATCAGGTTATAAATTCTTAAGATACTATTCCAGTTCACCTTAATGTGCATTACTCAGAAATTTCCCAGATTTTAGATTAACCTTCCTGGGTTACAGGGTGTGGGATAACAGTTTTTTTAGCACATTATGGTAAAAATTGTCTTAAAATAAAGAATTTAAAAAAAATACTTATCGTTCCTTAATCTACGTCTTAGAAACTTTCTTTTGATACATTGATTTTTTTACTTTGATACATAATTTTAAAATAGTAAAAATAATAATGATTTTTAATTGCATAATAATTTTTTTTAACATAAAAAAAAATCAATATTTTTCGAAAAACTAAACTGTTCAAAAATTCCTATTGCGTTATCTCGTTTCCATCAGAGTAAATTATTCAGATTTTTTTCACAGTTTTAGATCAACCCCTCTGGGAAATAGAGTGGACCAATTTTTTTCGACACATTTTTGGCGAGAGTTCCGTGAAAATATTTGATTTTTCAAAAATAACATTTTGTTAGCTTATCTACGCAGTAAGGGGCTTTATTTTCCCCAAACAAAATGTTTATCTTTTCGTTAAATATATATTTGTTTATATTTCTCCCGCGATGTGTTTTTTCTATAGTTTTCTTATATGTAGGTCAAAGCATGCCAAATTTCAACATTTTATATTCAGCTGTTTGGTCACAATTTTCACCGAACAGACAGACAGACATAGACATAAGTGACGTTACAAGATTTTTTGTTATACTTGCAGAATCCTAAAAAGAGTTTGAAAAACAAAAATCCTAAAAATGTGGATTCTGAAAAACAAAAATACTTGGAATCCTAAAAAATTTCAGAAAAACTTAAAAATTTGTATTTTACAATCAATTTACAAGGTATATAAAAATAGATAAATTCAAAATAATATAAGTACGTGCAGAATAAAGGCGCGCACCTAGAATTCTTGGGAGGGGTCTCAGAAGCCAAAATGTTTTCTTAAGGGAGGCTTAGAAGCCAACATTTTTTTTTGGGGGGAGATTCGTGCAATTCAAAGAAAAATATGTCCTTTAAAACGTGTTTGGGAGAGCTCAAACCCATTAGCTCTCCGCCATTCTGGTGCGCGCCTGTCAGTATTTAAATATTATTATAAATATAAATACAAATAAAATCACAATATCAATAGTAAACATTGCTCTCGACGAGAATTTTAAAACGATATCACGCACAGGCGTTTTGCTCTCACGGTTGTCAAGATAGACTGAATCAAAATGAAAATCTGAATGCGGCAGCACAACGGTGCGCGCACAATACTCTACAACAGTGTTTCCCAACCGCCGGTCCGTGAGATTTTTTTACTATGCAATTATTCGCCTAATAAGTAATAAGCCACTTAATTTTGAGATGAAAATCTCGGTCCTTAATCTGTTAATTGCTTAAGTAGTAATTTGTTTCTTTTTTGACTAAGTGATTTTTTATTTGTTGTTTTTTTGTTTGGGTTTGTAATCAGTGCAGTAAAAATATAAAACTTTTGCGATATACATTACTTTTTAAACTTGCCGGTCCGCGAATTTTTTCAAGGTCGCTTGCCGTCCGCCCTGAAAAAAGGTTGGGAAACGCTGCTCTACTATACATTTAACTCTCCGATCTGCAAGTCGTAGTCCTATGCTCCAACCTGACGGTTTAATCAGAACTGAGCCTACTTATTTTTTTCCAAAAGTGATGAGCTCGTTAAATGGAAACCACTTTTCTTCAATAAATCCACATTTTCCCTAATTGTTTTAATGATATTATTTGAATAAAATAGAGAAAAATACTTGATTGTATCTTTAAAATGTTGTTATTTTTCATCGATCGTGTAGCCTTCGCCGTCTTTGGTTGCGTGTTGAGTAATCAAACAACATGAGGTATTTGCCGTAATATTCACTTCCCAATATCCTGCTAACCTAAAAATCTCATTGTTTATTTTCCTGTACTCCCTTTTTATTCGCTGCCATTACATTCCTGTCTTCATATTTCTCATTTCGTTCCGATATTTTCGATTACACTTGGAAAACAAAACTCTTAAAGAAGTTTTTTGAGGTCGATTAATCGAAAACAAACCTTTTCTATACCTTATATAGCTGTATACTTAGATAAGAAGGTAAAAATGTTAAAATGGTTAAGTGGTTTTTTTACATTCCCGTCGATGCTTTAGCTATTGTAAAATCAACATTTCCTGAAACTTTATATTCGACAGTTTCAAAAACTCATTTCAGAGTTTCGTTTGAAAACTTCAAAAATCGTTTCTAAGTATGCAAGACACGCTGTTAAACAGTGGCCGCCTTTTAACGATTTTTTTTTTACCAAAAAAAAAAAAAGAAAAATAAACAATAAAATTAAAAATATAGAGTTTCTAAAAATTCACATTTTGCTTTAGGTTCCACCATCATGTAAAAAAAAAGTATATTTTTTATTCCATGCTATTCAGTTATACGAAATTGTAGATTAAGATCTCGATTTGTTATAAGACGTTTGATTCTTATAAACGCAAAGAAGACAAAGCAAGACTACATAGTCATCTGGAGAAATGTATTGAAAAATACCAAGGCTTTTAAGGGCAGTACTGACAGAGATGATGTACAGGCGTATATCCGTAATAATGGCCCCTTAGGTTCCATACAGTCTCCATTAACCGGAAAAGTCCGCTATTCGAAGCACTTTTCTTTTACTTATCAGTGATGTACTGCACTGCAATCGTCATATATGGGCATAATTGACGAAATAGGGGATAGGCATGATTTTTATTTTATTTTTTATTATATTCCTTATGTTGCATATAAACATAAAAAACAGTTTTGCATTTTTTTTTTTTTGGCTTACAAAAATTCATTCATTTATGTAGCGCGGCGAAGAACACTCCGACTGTTTACAAACTTGGCTGTGACGTCACAGCCTATCCAGTCTACAGCCTACAGCATACACAGTCTGTCGTGAACTTATTTGCTTGTATAACTTTTATAGGTTGTGTAAACTTAGAGTGATATTAATTAAAATAAAGTTATTCTACATGTTTACCGAAATAATTTTTTTATTAAAATATATAAAATATGGAAGATCAAGGGCCCAGTACTTCGAAACATCGAAAATATTGTTTAGTACCGATGTGCACAAATACTTACAAAGTCCAAAAAACAATTTATTTCATTACCTAATGGGGAACAACAAAAGAAAATGAAGAAAAGCATCAATGTTGGGTAAATTGTCACTCTGAGCCCTAACAAAATCTTTATCTGCCATTTTAATAATAAATTCGTGAAAAATTGTTTAAAAAACAAATAAAAAACTCCCAAACAATACACTATACACACTAGAAATGGCAATAAAAATTAATCAATCGATTAATTGATCATTTGTTTAATCGAAATGTTATCATCGATTTTCGATTAAATTGGTAAAAAATATTCGATTAATCGATTATGAAATAAAAAAATTGATGTGAAGTGTGAATTTTCACACATTTCAGGGTTTTGCAGGTATTTAGTAACTGAATGATGATTATTTGGGATGCCAAAACAAATTTTATGTCAAAATATTTTTTTATGAATTTTAATTCGAATGCCTAATACCATTTCTAAATATGTGCAGTATTTTTTTACATAGCAAGGTTCATTAAGATTTAGAAAATAGCGCCTATGGCTTCTATTGGTTGCTTAAATCATTAGCCCCGCACTCTGATTTCTTATACATCAACAGAATTAAATTATAATTTCAACACTTTCCACTGGTTATTAAATTTACGGTTTTAAAAATTAAATGCAACATTTACCAAAATATAACCAGAATTTTGACAAAATAATTTAAACAAAAGAAAACTGCAAAAAAAAACAAACAAAAATTGATTGACAGGATTCGAACTCTAGTTTGCAAGTTACCTGTTTAGAAAAATTAGAAAACCAATGACGAAACCCACATCGCTATGAGTACTAAGGTATCGACTGGGTTACATAGCAAATTAAATATTTAACATATTTTGGTTAAAAACACAAAAAATGTATTATTTTCCGAAAACATAATCTGATCAAAAATTCCTGTTGTACTATTCCGGTTCACACCAATGTACATTACTTCGATTTTTTTCAGATTTTTAGTTTAAACCATCTGGGCTACAGGGTGTGGGACAAAAAAATGTTTGCACAATTTTGGCAAAAATCGCCTCAAAATAATTTATTTTGCAAAAATAAAATTTTGATCGTTAATCCACGTACTAAGAGCTTTAATTTGATACCCTACTCAGAATTTAAAAAAAAAATATTTTTTTTTCGATGAGCACATATTAGTTTATATTTTTAGGGGGATATGTTTTTTAGATGTTTTAGTATTTTTCCTATGTGCGGGTCAAAAAGTTGTACAAGCATGCCAAATTTCAACTTTCTAGGTTTAGCCGTTTGGCTACAATTTTTACCGAACAGACAGACAGACAGACAGACGACAAAATGACGGTATAAAGGTTTTTTGGTCATACCTACAAAACCCTAAAAAGAAACATGTTCACTCTCCGGAAAAAAATAGGACAGTCTTAATGTTGTACTTTAAAGGCTGATATAAAATCATTTAACCGTTTTATTAGGAAAATATAAGTAATGGAAGGTAATACAATGTCTGCATAAACAAATTTTTTTTTTTTACAAATAGGCTGTAACAATAAATAATGCCCGTTTGAACGAATACTATAATATTGATATTGCATATTAAGTACATAAATTTTAATACAAATAATTCATTGTTAAAATAAATTTTTGCCATTAGTACCCATCTTAGAGATTTCTAAACTTCTGCAAGTCTTTTTTTTGTGCAATAAAATTAAATTGTGGCCGGAAAACCTACGAGCTGCGCCATTATAAGAAGATGGCAGTAGTATCAAAATATCGCTGGTGTTTTGGTTGTAACCAAAAACTCTATTAATTACATTATAAAGCGTCATCAGCGAACAGCATTCACGAGCCACAAGATATTTGGCAATTTCATCACGAACTGTCCAAATACGACTGAGGAAACAAGGGCTTGTACCCAGAAGACCTGTAACGAGCAATATTTATTAAAAGAAATTGTATGATTAATCGATTAATTGAAACAAAATAATCGATTATTTCAATATTCGATTAATAGTTGCCATCTCTAATACACACGTAAAGGCTTGGGGAGTAGATAGTCTGGGCCGTGTAGGTTCTGACGTCATACTCAGTCGTATTTACTCGACAACCTTCGCGCTGTGGTCGGCTTTATTTCAAATCTATATTTTAATTAAAAAATTTCGCTGAAATATTAATTAAAATGTGATTTTTGTTTTGTTAGGTGACAACTAATATTAACATAAAAAAATTTAATTTTAAGAAAATAAAAATTTTATGCGTATCCCCTATTGACGCACTGTTAATAAAATAAAAACTGTAGACCTCATTTTATAAAATTCTTTCACGAAAAAAAAAAAAAGGTGCTACTCTCGTAAGGGGGTGCTATAGCGCATAGCGTTATGGAAGACATAGTGGTAATATAAAGAGGGCATAATACTCGCTATAATGAATTACCCGAGTATTCGTGGTATGCCTGTCCACTTTATATGGTGACATAACTGTAATTTTTGCTGGCTTTTTTTCGTTTTTTATACCATACAACTTGCACAATTGAATTTTTTTCCGGCCGTTGACAATCCTAAGATGTCTGTCTAATGCTTAATGGTCCAGTTTAAAATATTTACGTATTGCTTTATCTAAAATTGTGCTGTTTGCAGAGGGGAGTAAATAAATGAATTTTTCACCCTCCTAGTGCGTCTCTGTTTAAAGAGATGTGAATAAAAAAAAAAAATCGTTAGTAAAGTTAACAAGGTCAACAATCTCTCCACTGGACCTCATTCCATCTTTCCAGTAGACAAGGCACCACTGATAACATGTATAATATATTTGAAACCTAATGCACATTATCAAACTTTCGTAAAAGTTGGGATTTTGTTTGACTGCCTTGATATTTTGATCCACTTTGAATATCTACTTTCTGGGAAGCCAAAAAATATGTTAGGTTGAAGACAGTTTGATTATTATTGATTATTTATGAATTAATGATGGTTTTCTTATGTTTCAGGTATGCTGCTGATTGTTTTATCAATAAGTGACCAAACGACATAACAGATGGCATTTTAAAACGAGTCAATGTAAGTTTTTTACTCTAGAAATAAATATATAAGATTTGAAATATTATAAACGCAGTTATCTTTACTTAAGGACAGTGATTCTCAACCTTTTTAAATTCTTGGCACACTTACAGGCTGCTAATATTTTGGTAACATAGTAACAAATTCAACAGATTATATTATATAAAAAAATAGTAATAATATTCATGTTTACCATTCAGGGTGTTCATTTTAATGCCCGCTATTGCTATCTCGAGAACTGTAAGAGCTACGAGGTTGCTTAAATAGACAACAATTATTACTCTGTAAGAAACTGTCGATGAGCTAAGCAATTTATTAGTATTTTATTTAAGTAGCATTTAATGGAAGCGATATTTCATTAGGATAGGCTTGATACACTAGTTACCAGCCGAGCAGTAGGCGAGGATTGTAATCATCCGAGTGTAATATAGCCATTGTATGCGATTCAAATACAATATATTATCTATGACTATACAGGATGTATCAGAATAGAGAGAACACCATTTTTCTCCAAAACGTGAAATGAGAGGAAGTTTGGAAAAAAAATTGGTAACCAAAGATTACTTAATGGATTGAATAATGGCATTGCAATTTTTCAGAACAAACCGGAAGGATCGGATATTAAGGACAAATTTGGTTTCTTAAATGGGAACGTATGTCGTGTTTGGTATCCTAGGATAGAGCTTTTGAAAAGAAACAACTTTTACTTAAACATTTTTTAAATATCGGTTTTCGAAAAATTATTTTTATTTATAATTTTTTTTATTTTCTACTACTTGAAATATTTTTATTTGCAAGTTACAAGTGTTCTAAGTACCTTCCCTTTTGATTTAAACACTTTCGCATCCTTACTCTTGAGTTCTGAGCATAATAAAAATAATGATGATAAAAAATATTTAACTTTTAAATCATAACTACTTGGAAGTACAACTTGAAAGTACTTGACAGTGAAATATTTTTAGTCAATTTATTCTCCTAGCTACATATAGCTCAAGAGTACCGATGTGAAAGTGTTCACATCAAAATGTAAGGTCCTTTGAACACTTGTAAATAAAAAGCCATCATAGAGAATACATGTTTTAGTAAAAGTTGTTTTTTTTTACCAAAGCTCTATCCTCAGATACCCAACACGACATACGTTCTCATTTAAGAAATCAGATATGTCCTTGATATCCTGTATTTCCGGAAAATTTCAATACCATCACTCGATTCTTTAAATAATCTTTGGTTATCATTTTTTTTTATAATCTCTTAGAAAATGGCAATTGTTGTCTAATTTAACTAATTTTGTAGCTCTTATAGTTCTCCAAATTACTGTTTCTGTATACTGAGAAGTCCGATAGGGAGGTTATCTGGACGCTCAAATTCTAATATGAATCGGACAATGAGTAACTTAAAAAATTCGGTGCTGTGTATCTCACAAACCAATTGCACTTGACAGAAGGATTATAATAATAATAATAAAAATAATTAGATTGTTCATCTGTGCGTGTATAGATCTATGCAATATTGGCATATAAAGGTCGAACTCAATGATACCTTGCAATATTTTTATTCAGACGACTATAGAATAATTCAAAAAATTTACATACATTCTATGTTTCAAAGTATGGTTTGTTGTCTATTTTATCATTTATTTTATCGTCCGTACATCAGGCTTTAACGATCATTATTGTTTTATGTGCCTCATGCATAATTTCGTGTAACTAACAAATTGTATCAAGTGGTTGATACATTGCATGCATAGATATAGTATATGTACATGTGTTAGTTCCCAGAATTGACAACAACTCGCAATGAATTACCCGTTATCAATAACAATTTGCCAGTTTCCAAAATGATTGCAAACAAACAGATCCACCAAGGGGCAAGATCTATCGGATAGTTCTAGAAAACTATAAGTTTGTATACATATGCAGATTAATTTTGGGTTATACAACTGGAAACGAATTAAAAGTGATTAAGAATATCCAGCATGTATATCAAGTCCTTATTTCTAATAAATAATAGTAAAATAATGTACGAGGGTAGCCCAGAAAGTAAAGAATTTTGGTTATTAGCAAGATGGAAGCCGACATGGAACATTTCAATGAAAACGGTGTTTATTGTTAATACTAATCATAGCTTATTTTTCCTAAGACTGTTATGGAATTGTCTTATTTCTAATTCATTGCAATACTGGCGCGTGCAGGTGGTGCGAGAATGAATAAATTTGCACCGATGCGCATGTGCAGGGGTGTAGGAATGAATAAATTCGCACCAAGGCGCATGTGCAATGATACCGGAATTTATTCCAGAACCGCCTGCGCAGGCATTAATTGCTGTCAACAATATTTATATCAGGCTTGGGCCCGCGTATCGGATCCGGTCCGCGCTGAAATTCTATCCGGCCCGCGAAGCATTTTATAAATTATTGTATCTTGCATAAATATTACTGTCTGTCCAATATTCTTTCAAATTTCCATTATTTCCAATTTTCTTTTCAAGTTTTACTTGCCGACCTTAAAGGGGCAAGTATTGTAATCGCCAAAATGTCGAGATTTTGACCGATGACCACGTTTCAAGGTCCAGGGAATCCAAAAAACCTATTTTCGAGGTGCCATACATTTGTGTGTGTGTGTGTGTGTGTGTGTGTGTGTCTGTGTATGTGTATACACGATAACTCAAGAACGGTTCATCCTAGAGAGTTCGTTTTGGGACTAAAAAATTCTCCTTTAAATTAATTGGGAAGAAGCTTATTGTTTTTTATGAAGTTCCGAAAACGGAAGTTATTAAACTTTAAAATTTTAGAAAACTAGTAAAACAAGCCTTGAACAAAAATTTGTATGGAACATAATTTGATGTATTTTTGAAGGTTTACCTAAATCTTTTTAAATTTTATTTATTTTATTTTTTTTAAATTAAAAAAACAAGTTTTTTTTATTATTTATTTATTTATTTTTTTATGGGAGGGCAAGTCTAGCGGAGGTCTCCCTTCGCCACTGGTTTTGTTTAAATTGCATAATAAATCCACGTTATGGTTTAAAAATTTGGTTTTTAAAATTTATAAATATCGTTATAAATATCCGTAACAAAAACAATATTTAAAAAGACAGCCAAAAGATATGTCTACCCCTGATTTATATTGTATTTTCTTGATTAAATTTATTGAGAAATGGCAATCATAGAAAAGACATAGTGCAGATGCATATTTCGCACTCGAATGAAATCAGTTTTCACTCAAACTACATTCTTGTGAGGAATATATAGCATTCTGCGCTAGTTGCTTCTGTTTCTGCACTGTCAACGTTTAGACTGAGACACTTGTCATATCTTCTGACGAGTTTTTGGATATATTTGTCTTAAAAATCAGCCGCTTCTGAGTTTGTCACTGTAGTTTTTTTCACTTCGTCATTTTCCAGTCGTCTGACACCCTGCGATATGGAAGAATAAATTATGCTCACTTGTCACAATATCAGAACAGTATGGTAAATGCGAAAAAAATGTTCCAGTGAAATTCGTCAAGCTAAGCCTCAGTCAAGGTAGTAATGGGCGGGCTAGCGTTGTCGTGCAGACACTATTTTTTCATCGAAGATTCATTCATTACATTGGGTCCATAAACAACCACATTTGGACAATGAATTTCAATTATCCGAACCTTTTTTCGGTTAATAATATACACAACGACACATGGTGTGTGTGTCGGGGTCCATAAGTAGTGAAAGTAGAAAACCTTTGACACAGTCTTTCGAAATTCATATCCACTTCACCTATGCTGTTTAACCTCGTGCTGGTGACGGTTCTACGAAAAGTCTAAGCTACCAACTACCGTGGTCTAGAGCTCAATGGGTACCACAAGATTTTAGGGTATGTAGATGACCTGGGTATAATTTCAAATAAGGCTGAAGTCGTAATATACCTAATTGACCTTATAAGCGTAGAAGCTAAAATAGTACTCATCATCAATTATGAAAAACCATATGATTGTTAGTAGACGCAGCCATGAGAACTTAAAAGTTAATGGCAACACTTTTGAGAGAGTTTTTACATTCAAATACCTAGGTACCATGATAAATCTGATACAATAGGAAAGTACGAATAGAATTTAAACTTCTGTTGCATCGTATTTTGCACTTGGTCATCTCTTCTAAATGAAATTCTTAAAAAAAAAAAAACAAAACCAGGTTATACCAAACTATAGTATGTCTTATATTTATATATGCCCCGAAACATGGCCCTTAACAAAGCGAAATCGACAATACCTCATAGTTTTTGAAAATAAAGTATGCCGAATCTTTAGTCCACTTCAAATCAGTGGTAAAATGAGAATTCGATCAAGTTGTATAAACAAAAATATTCGATCAAGGCAGAGTATCACACAAGAACTGAGCAGTAGACTATTACAGTGGATAGGGCAGGTGAGGAAGATAAAAGAGAACAGATTGGTAAAGAAGATAGGAGACGAAAAATTGAAAACCCGTCAACCAGGGCGAAGACCTCACAACAGATGAGATAACCCAGGAGTCGAAAACCTTTTATACATTGCGAGCCGCATTCTGTAACTTTTGAAACATCGCGGGCCGCATTCTGTAACAAAATTTTTGGCGGGCCATACTTGCTTTTGTAAATTCAATTACGCCTTCTTTTTTACGAGCTTAAGTTTTTGTTTACGCCGGTTTACACGTATTTACTCTGCATAAATACGCCTAGTGTGTAAGAAGCCTAAAGCTACGCAGCAGTAATATGTTGGCTACGCTGGATAAAAAAAATAAACATTATATTTTCTAGTTGGTAGGCTGCATAAAATCGTTCTGAGGGCCGCATTTGTCCCACGGACCACTGGTTGCTGACCCCTGAGCTAATTGAAGGTCTGACTAATATTGGTGTATAGAGCACATGGCAAGACCTGACAATTAACAGATCAAGATGGACTTATGTGAGTGAGGCCAAAATTCAACCCGACTGATTGTGCCCAAGGAAGAAGAAAAAGTTAATGTAATAACTAATATTATTATTAATATTACCCATCATCAATTAATCTATTTAGGTAAACTTCAAGTAAGAAATAATTTAACAAATTCTGCACATTGCATAAAATTGCATCAACGCGATGTAATGATTATCGCTTCTAAGGAAAGTAGCTTACTATGATCAATGGTACATTTTTACTTTTCATAATTACTAGGGACATTATCATTTATTAAAAGTGACTGATATTAACTTTTGATGCTGGAAATCTGACACAAAGAGCATGTATGCAAGAGGTTTTTTCATTTAGGAAAAGTTAGAGACCGCGCACCGTTATGAAAGGGAACGAAAATGTCACAGATCTTCGTAATGGCTGTAATAAACTAAGTTCTGACATCACAACATTTAGTTACATTTGATGACGTAAATTGATGACGTGCACAATTGATCTTGCTTAAGCCTTTGGTCTGTAGATAGGTTTGAACGAATTAATATAACGGACAAGAAAGACCAGAGAAGTTAGAAAATCAATAACGCCTTACAAATAGCAAAATTAACTGTTTTTCCCCTACTGAAAAAAGAAGGTATAGTAATGGGGCAAAAATTTCGCTGTCAGGTTTTTGATAAATATGCGTATTGATTGTAACACTGGTAACATTAAATTAAAATTAATTAAATTCTTAATTTATCCCTTCGCAATTTAAGCTGCGGAGACATAGACTATAAAGTATAAGGAAGAAAACGAAAATAAATGCCATCATAATGTGGACATATAGCATAGACCAGTGTTTCCCAACCGCCTGTCCGTGTACTGGCACCGGTCCGCGAGATTTTTTTTTTACTATGCAATTATTCGCCTAATAAGTTATAACCCATTTAATTGTGTTTCTTTTTTCACTAATTATATGTGATTTTTTATTTGCTGTTTGTTTTTTTTTTTGTTTGTAATCAGTGCAATAGAAAATATAAAAATTTTGCGATGCACATTACTTTCTAAACTTGCCGGTCAGCCAATTTTTTCTATGTCACTTGCCGGTCCGCCATGAAAAAGGTTGGGAAACGCTGGCATAGACAATCCTCGAAAATCATGAGTGAAAAAATGCCATTTGCAGGGAAGCATAAAGGCGATTAAATAGGAATAGGTCATTTTTTAGTGTCTTGTTGGTATGACCAAACGTTTATATCGTCACTCATGTATATCTGTACATCTGTCTTTTCGGTAGGCATTGTGGCCAAACGGTTGAAACTAGAAAGTTGAAATTTGGCATGTTTGTATAACTGTTTGACTGTTATATAGAGAAACTATTGAGTTCAAAAAACACATCCCTGAAAAAATATAAACAAATATGTATTCAACGAAAAAATATAAACAAATATGTATTCAACGAAAAAATTAATTTTTGTGACGTATCAGATGAAGCCTTTTAATGCGTGGACAAATTTTTATTTTTGAAAAATTAAATTTGTTTATGGAATTTTAGCAAAGATGTGTCATAAATTTTGTCCACCACCCTATTTCCCATACTGGTTGGTCTAAAAATCTAAAAAGAAATCTCAGCAATGTACAATGATAAGAACCGGAATAATTTTTAGAATTTTTCGTAAAATGTTAAATTTTTTGTGCCTTTGAACCAAATAATTATGTTTGTAAAATGTATTGTGTGGTATCAAAATAAAGCTCTTAAGACGTAGATTAAGAAACGAAAAGTAGTTTTTTAAACTTTCATTAGTGGAACACGACTTCTGCAAAATAAGAAAAAAATTGATATTTTTCGAAAAATTTGATAAAAAATTCCGCATAAACTATTCCAGTACCTATCATCCAGTACAGTATGTTCATTATTGAGATTTTTTTTTCAAATTTTTAGATCATCCCCACTGGGAAATAGGGTGGAGTACAAAAGTTTTTGACACATTTTTGGCGAAAATCCCATTTTGCAAAAATTATATACATGTTGTTGAATATATATTTTTTTGGCGATGTGTTCAATAGTGTTCCTATATGTGGGTCAACAACTTGTATAAGCATGCCAAATTTCAATTTTCTAAACCCAGCCGTTCGGCTACAATTTCTATTGCACATCCGTACCGTACAATTGTCTGAAGCGACCCTAAAGACGTACGCTGTAAGTTGGCTGCGATCGTTCGGATAAATGGATGTAAAATAGGGATAACAAAATTGCACAATGGGACGTACTTCTCATTGCTGTCTCCAACTAGCTGTGCGATGGTTAGACGCAGGAACAAGACAGCCAAGCCTTAAGGACACTCCAGCTCGCGTAATAATAAAATTATGAATATGATGAAACGATATACTGACCGAAATCCGCGGTCGTAGCTGCAATAATGCAGGAAATACAAAAAAACTAGGCAGATAGCGAGAATTATCTATAGCGAGATACAATTGGCGACTCTTACAAATAAAACATATGGTTTCTCCTACCAAGAATCCCCTCCAAAACTAAATAAAATAAAGATAAGGATTTAAACGCGGTACCACGAATAGGATCTTTTGATTATACCTATAAAATCCTAAAAAATATGTACAAATTAATATTTTCTTTACGTATACAAAATTGAAATTTTTAAACACTTGCAAACGCAGGATTTTTGACCATTTTACATCTACAATTGAAGCACAGCATATTCTATTTATTAGCATAATTAGAAAGTTTTATACCAGCGAATTATAAAAATATAGGATTAATCTACTCCTCCCGTGATCCATTCCTATTCTCTCTTTTCTATGTAAAGTATTTTTTTTTATATTACATAGTATATTCGATATTAATAGTTGTCATCTTCAGTATTGTTACCATACCTCTTCAGGAAATGTGAGGGAGAGATTTGTTATTAGGTGTATTCAAAAGTTTAAGTCCATTTTTCGCAAGTTTTCATATACTGGAATGGATAGTTTATTAAAATGCTTTAATTTGTTGAGAAATTGAAATTGTTGACATTCCAACTTTTGTTAATACTTTTTTAATTTGATCTTAAAGTTTTGTACACTTTTGTTCTTGATTTTCATTATCAGAATCAGTTTAGTTTTAAAGTTGTACATTTGTTGTTCACAGTATTTTACTTCAAAGACAAAAATAGCAATTTCACAAATGATTGCGTAAAATTCTCTCTCTCTTTAATTTAAAAATATTTTGGATGAGTAGATTGGTTCCCCAAATTGACAATATTGTACACAGCAGGGTGTAGTACTACTTACTTATTGAAAATCCATCAGATACCACACTGAGATCAAATTACAAATCCCTTTTGAACTATGTTTCACAAATTTGCTAGAAGATGGAATATATTTTCTAAATAACTGATTGGCTACATTTATAATCAGTAGTTTAGAAAACAAATACTAGCACATTTTTTGTAATAATAGGTTCCAACGCTTAGGTGGTATTTAAAGCAAAGTATAAAAAGGAAACTATATGAAAGCCTTTTCAGGAGTAATAGTTTCTACGGGATCCTGGGTTTGCAAATCTTACTGCACAGTATCGGAAGGTGACTATTCCGAAATGGATTCCGGAATTTGAACCTTCGTAAGTGCTTCGTAGACAACCGTCTTACCACGGAGTTACAATAGTTCTTTTTCATGAGATAGAAAAGATCTAATAAATCTTAAGATAAAAAACCTAAAATCACAGATTTACACCTCATAGTTTTTGAAAACAAAATGCTACTTCGAACATTTAGTCCCATTCAAATTAATGGTCAATGGAAAAGCCACAAGAATGAGGATATCTGAGTATTGTGCTCAAAGCCCGGAAATTAGAGGCGGACATTGGGTAGGATCCGTGATGAGGATGAAAGACAACGAAACAGAGAAACAACATCTATTGACTAGTGCGAAGATAGCTAACAGGCGATCTAGCAGGTATTGTTAAGATACCTGAAAACCCTTAACAGAGTAAGATGGATATGTAAGTAAACAATAGTCAACCCGGCTGGCATTATTCAACAGATATTTAATAACTAAAATAATTTTCCATTTTTTCTTTCGCTGGTCCAGATTTCACTAACAAAAGTATATTTAAAAATCAATTTTATATTAGGAGGGTAAAGGGGTGTGTTCCTAACCTCCCTTCCCCTGAATCCGTTGAACAAAGCAACCTAACCTATATATAAAAATGTCAATAACAAAAAGAATATTTATCGTTTACTTTTGTATAGGTTCTACATGTAAGAAAGATAAATTTAAAGCTTGCATGAGTATAAAATTTAATGCGTTGTGAATCTGTAAAAAAATGATATGCTAGTGAACGAGTGAATGGGTTGAATGTTCAACCACGGAGAAGTTAACTACATGCCAAGCAAACAGCAGTAAGTATATAAGCCTAGTAATCAAGACGTTACCGCTCAAGAAACGTTATACAAAGCTAGGAGAATACTGATGGAATATGAAATTTAGATTACTAATACGTAAAATGCCTACATACACACAACTTTAAGTAAATAAATTCCACGGATTTGATATTGTATTGATCTCACCAACCTAACTTTAATCTGTTTTTGGTGAGAAAATTGGAAAAGAGTAATTGGAAACTTGTTGGAGAAAAAAGGAACTAAAACAAGGGGAAAGTAACTTATATTTAGCAGGTTGTAGACGGATAATTTTAAATAAATAAATCAGCTTTATTTATTAGTAATTACTCTCGCCTTTATAAAATTTCAATTATTCTAAAACTTCTGCTTAAACTTCAGTCCCGCATTAATGTAAATGCTAACTCCTAATACATAACCTGCTATTGTTGCTGGGAGCCAAGGAGTCGAACTAATTAACCTATTCCAACATGTGCTTTATTTTATCACTAGCGGACCCCGTACTTACGTACGGGTTCTGTTAAATACATTTTTGTTCATAATTTATTACTAATAGTGAGATATTTGAAGTGTATAGGTAACGCTACCCATATATTCAAATATTATTCTTATTAAAAGCTACCATTGAACACAAAGGAATATTTTCTTTATTCTAAATTTTCTTATATATATATATATATATATATATATATATTTGTTATTAAGTAAATAATAAGTGAGATATTTCAAATGTATAGGTAGCGCTCCCCATGATACCCTAAATATTCATCTTATTAAACAATACATTGAACAAAGAAGAATCGTTTCTTCATTCTTAACAACTTTTCTTATATACATTTCTGCTGTTAAGTAAATGATAAGTGAGATATTTCAAATTCATGGGTAATACTCCCCTTAGCCCTCTAAATAATCTTATTAAAAACTGTATTGAATAGAAAAAATATTTGTTTTACAATTATAAACAACGTTCAGTGATCCGGTTTTTGCTTTCTGAAGGTGAAAAAACAGCTAAAATCTTTTCTCGAATGCTTTTACAGTATGGTAGAACAATTCAAAAATGGTCGAACCTCAGTGACTGACGAGCAACGTCTGGCCGGCCAGTTGAAGTGTCAACTCCTTCGCTTGAAACTCGCATTAACGACATTATTCGTGACGACCGACGTATTACTGTTGAATATATAGCAAAATAAGTTGCATTTAGTGTTGGCACAGTTCATCAAGTTATCATTGACAAGCTCGAGTACTGCAAAACAAGTGCAAGGTGGGTCCTGAAACAGTTAACGCAACAACACAAGGAAACAAGAGTCAAAGTGTGTACAGACTTGAAAGAACGGTATGAAAGGGAAGGTGATCCTTTTCTAAACAAGATTTTAACGTGTGATGAAACTTAGGTTTCCCAATTTAAACCAGAATCCAAAAGACAAAGCATGGAATGGAAACACACTAGCACACCTGCCCGAAAGAAATTCAGAACGCAACCATCAGCGCGAAAAGTCATGTTGATCGTCTTTTGGGATGCCCAAGGTGTCGTCTTTTGTGATTATTTGAAAGATCAGCGTACAATAAATAGTGCCTGCTACTCAGACATGCTGATGAACAAAGTAAAGCCAGCAATGAGAGAAAAACGTCGCGGATCTCAAAGAAAAGGCGTGATATTGCTCCACGACAATACTCGCCCTCATACCGCTAAGTTGACCCAAGAAACGATTGAAAAAATGGGTTGGGAGATACTGCCTCATCCTCCCTACAGTCCAGATTTGGCTCCCTCTGATTTTCATTTGTTTGGTCCACTCAAGGAGGCATTACGTAGAAAAAAGTTCAGCGACAACGAGGAAGTCAAAGAATTTGTGGGAAACTGGCTCAAACAACAAGACAAAAATTTTTTTGCATCAGGTATAAAAAAACTAGTTCATCGTTGGGACAAGTGTATTAATATTCGTGGGGATTATGTTGAGAAGTAGTAAAAGGCTCATTTTGTAAAAATACACAGTTTTTTTTTTTTTTTTTCATAAATTTGTCTCTTTAATTATTGAATGTCCCTCGTATATGTACATATATTACTATTATATTTGTGTCTATCAGGTCTTGACAAGCATCTACTAGTTGCAAAGTTTTAGCTTTGAAGCAGTGTCCTACTGAAGACTAGGAGTTGAATAGTGCATATCAAAACCTGATGATTTGCACCAATTTTACTTAACATTAAATTGCACTTCTTTCAAAATATTTACCATTATCGTTTCGAGTTTTCCTCTTCCGACTATAAGTATAACCTGAAACCCCATTTCACTTTGTTTTAAGCAGACTGACACCTTCCTAGGTAAATAATTCCTTTATCTATGAATATGAGTGCATATATTCGAGAATAACAGTACAAAGGAGGTTATAATGTACATCTTGGGAACTAGTAGTTCTGTTATAGCCGTTATTCGTAACATCTGTGAACATAAATAATCACATACACACATATGCAAAGGTTAGAAATTATATCTCTACTACATGGAACATTTTGCATCAGTTTTTGATATAAAACATGCTATGATATATCTATATTTTCAATCGGATCTAGTATACAACAGTTATTTTAAATAATTAATAAAACATTTTTAAATAATTAAGGAAATATTTTATTGATATCAAATTAGATATATAGGAAAGATATTTTAGCATTTCCGGGTTTAATATCAATTAAAAATTTATTGATGCTCAACATTAATTTAAACAATCATAGATATTTATCTGAAATAACTGTGAAACTAGAAATAAATGGTCAATAGTCAAGTAAAAAAGTTTATAGGTTTATACTCAGAATTAGGAATGACGACGGGTACCCGGGTACCTGCTATCCGTTATCTACCCATTACCCGTTAACTAACGGGTATCGGGTATTAAGCGGATAGCGGGTAATTAACGGGTATCTGATTACTAACGGGTAGCAAATAATTAGCGGGTACCGGATAATTAACGTGTAGCGGATAATTAATTTGAGTATTTATTTATCTGTGACTATTTTGTTCTCGGTTACAGTAGTAGGAATTAAGTATGGGTATTCCATAATGTACCTGTGCTTATTTTAAGGGTTTTGTAGGTATGACCACCAAAAAACCTTTATAAAGTCTTTCTTGTGTCTGTCTGTGCGGTAGAAATTGTAGCCAAACGGCTTAAGATAGAAAGTTGAAATTTGGCATGCTCTTTGACCCACATATAGGAATAATACTAAGAGTTTAAAAACCACATCACGAAATAAATATAAACAAATATGTATTTAATTAAAAAATAAATATTTTTTTTGTGAGATTTTCGCTAAATATATGTTAAAAATATATGCAAGTAATAAAAATGAACTGGAAAGTGCAACAGCGGTGAGGTGTGTTGTATGTGGTAGTGAATTTAGGTCAGCGCCTTTAGTTCAGTTCGTTTGTTTTGATTTGTGAAAAGTACTCAGACCTAAAACTGGATACAGTGTGTTATATTAAAACTAACGTGCTTAATTATGGAACTATATTGTTAATAAAAAATATTGGTCCTCATTGGCCTAAATTGAATATTTCACAATCGGACAAAAATGGAAATAAGTAGAACATTAATAGAGGGTTCAGTAAAAAACCATCGTATAATTTTGAATGGGGCACCCAAAGTTACAATTTTTTTAACGACCGATGATTGAGCTTTGTGTAGCTCGGATCTTAATAAAAAAATTATATGTAGTAAAAAATATTTCAGCTTTAAGTCGTATTTGGAAGTATAATTTGAAAGCGAAATATTTTTATTTTTATTATGGTCAATTTAGGTCATCAAATTTTTTTACCAACTTTCACATCGCGTTTTTGATAAAAATCGTGTTCCCTCTATCTTGTTACATTGTGCATATGAATTCTAAATATGTTTCACGGGCCAGATTGAGTTGGATTGGGGGCCAGGTATTTAAAAATCACAGTGAACGGTTGGGAGAAATTATGAAAATCATTTGAGAACGTGGGGGAGAAATTCGGAAAATCAGTGAAGGACAGGGCGGGTAGAAAAATTCCGAAAATCTTTTGAGGACGGGGAGAGGGTCATTCCAAAAAAAACAAAGGGTAGAAATTTCTGCGAGCCGTTTGTAACTTATTGTTGGGCCAGATTCGGCCCGCGGGCTGTAGGCTGTACACCATTGCAGTATATGGATCAAAATGCCCCCCCCATATTTTAACAACCAGCCGCAACTGCCCGTTAAGAATGAAAATTGAAAGTATTTTTCTCGTAATCATGTTACTTATTTGATGTAGGATGTATCAAGATAGAGGAAACGCAATTTTTCTCGAAAATGGCAATTGTGAAAAGTTGGAAAAAAATTAAATGACCAAAGTTTACCCAAAGAATCGAATGGTAGTATTGAAATTTTGAAGGTACAAGGACAACTGTGATTTTTTAAATGGGAACGTATTGCGACGGTTGAAATAAAAAATTTGTTTTCAAAAGTTCAAGTGCTTCTCTTGCCAAGTTTGAAACAAAATTTCCAGAGACACGTTTTTTTCCGAAGAAATAAAAATACAAAAACTTGTATAAAATTCGAATGAAATATCTTAGCTAAACAAACTCAATGCAAGTCAATTCAGAAATGATAGTTGCATCATAACAAGTCACTATTTTCCCTCCCAACTCACTACTTATTGCACAATGTGTTTAGTTCATGTATTTTTTTAGCACACCTCGTATTAAATTCAATAGTGTTCAGGTTTTATTAACGCGTATTAACTAACTTGATTTTTAATCAGAAAATGCGTTTATCCCTTAATAGGGGTGATTTTAATTTATAATATCATATTATCACACATTGAACAATTAATTATAATTCTTATAGGCAGTAAAGATTATCAATAGCTAAATAAATTGCTTCCGTTTAGAAATATTGGCGGCGCATTCAACACTAAATTAGTTACAGGCAGGGAAAAGCTATCGATAAATTTCTATTGTGTACATTTTTGGCAATATAAAACACTAAAATTGTACCACAAGAATAAAACAATGGAAATAGTAGGGATCATTTTTATTGCCAAACCGAGATTAACTAAACTGATAGCGTTCGGACATCAGTATGACAGTCTATTGTTTATTTATACAGGTCTTTACTTACAAACACCGTAAGTAACGAACATATAAATTACGAATTATTAACGAACAAAAACGCAGTCTTGATTTGATTTTATTCAGGAAAGTAAAAATGTATTGACATTTTGTGCATATGTAGCGGAAAAGGTTAGTTTGGTAATTTCCCGATTAAGGTGTATTGAATGATGTTACACTCCCACTCGGGGAAGTTCGGACATTTGATAAAATTGATAAATTAGATTTTCAGGCACTAGTACCAAATAATACTATTACGGGTTTGTAAAGATCTTAACAAGCATTCAGATCCCTCAGTTCAGAATGCTACAAAGCACGCCATACAAAAATCCACGAAACTGAGTACACACAGTTGTATCCCAAACCCTGGCGATATGCAATAAAGATTATAGAGTAGAGATTATGCCAGGTCTAGACCGCGAATAATGCGAAATGAACTTACTACTGCCTTCTAAATCAAGATTAAAGAAGATTTGCAGGTGAGGATGATCGATTTTCCTTTTAAACGGGATTCTTTTAGGCCACCCAGGACACAAATTATTAAGACTACGAGCTTGCTTTTGTAACCAGGATAGCTTCCTTAGCTCAAACAAGCCTAAATACAGTGGTACCTTGACTTACGAGTGTCCCAACTAAAGAGTTTTTCGAGATACGAGCCCTCTCTCGGCCGATGTTTTGCTTTGAGTTGAGAGCTAAAATTCGAATTACAAGCGGAGGAGATTATCTCTACAAGTGAGATGAACGAAATGTTGGGAATGTGAGAGAATGTTTCAGACTTTATTCAAAAGAAACACCAGAATAAGTTACAACTGGGCGTTCGACGACGCTAATTAATGACACTTGCCGAACTTAATTCAGAAACATTGTGAAAGGGAGGATGAAACAGACCACATTAGACAGGTTTTTATCGAAAACCCTGCAGATGAAAATGAAGACAGCGTGGCGAAAAGGACAATAATCAGCGAATAAGATTCAGTTATGCAGTTCAACCTTTCTGCTCCACCTCTGTCAGTATCTTCGTCTGTCGTAAGTCGTCTGATCTTCTTTACCTTGATGTACATAATACTTAATCAGTTTACTGCAGTAATTCTATTGTATTGCGCTTTTATACAATATTCCTGACTTATAAACACAATTTTCTTATCTAAAAACATGTAATAAAAAAATTGCGGTGTGTTTTGAGGGCTTGGAACGTATTAATGGCTTTTCAATTCATTCCAATGGGGAAAATTGATTTGACATACGAGTAATTTGAGTTACGAGCTCCGTCCCGGAACGAATTAAACTCGTAAGTCAAGGCACCACTGTACTTAGCCTTTTTTCATCCTCCTTGAAACCAGACCTGCGAATATTTGAAATCAACATTTCAAATATTTCCTAGTATTTAAAATACTTTTAAATTACTTGAAATACATTATTTCAAATACTTTTAAAAGGTAAATACCCGGTATACAGAGTGTTTGTGGGAACTGTTTAAGTATTGCCATCTTATTAAAAGAGATACGAAAGAGGTTAAATTAGGAAAGTATTTTACTCTGAAAATGAGAATATTAAATTGGAAAAACAATTGAACGTCAAATAAACGAGTTATTTAAAAAAAACATATTTTTTTAAACAATACTGTATGTTTTTAATCTATCGTGTAAAAAATTTATTTTTCTTTAATAAAATATAATGGTACTATTAGTCTAAACCCAGTATTAAAAAAGTTATTATGACGATTAAAAAATTAAAACCCAAGTATAACAATTCCAATTCCAATGTTTCACAGAAATTATTACATCGAGATGAAATAAATGTTAAAAATCAAGTGTTAATAACCTATTATTACTATAAATATAAAAAATAAGAAAGGTATTAATACTTGATTTTTAATATTTATTTCATCTCAGCAAACTAGGTGGGTGTGAAACACTGGATTTGTAGCTGTTTTGCTAGTGATTTACTTATTTTTAATCAAGTCTTAATAACTTTTTTTTAATACTGGGTTTAGACGCTACTGTCACAATGATTTATTGAAGAAAAATACATCTCCTATGCGATAGACTTAAAAAAATACAGAAGGTCTCCTTTAAAAAAATAAATAAATAACTTTTAAATTTATTTAGTTGTTTTTTCAAAATAATATTCTTATTTGTAAAATAAAATATATCATCTTTCCTAATTTCACCTTATATAATATATAAGTTTGTTCATATAATAAAGAAGTTAGCAATGATTAAACAGTTCCCAAAAACACCCTGTATACAGGTTGTACCAAAATTGAGATTTTTGCCCGTATCCACACACGAGGTGGGATCAAAAAGTTCGTGCAATTTTTGAAAGTCCCGTGCTACATTTGTCGGATTGATAAACTTTTTTGTAGTCATTTTGGTTAACTTGTCTTTGATGACTATCTCAATTTGCAGCCATATTGGATATGTATTTTAGATTTAACAGCTAATCAAAGAAGTTGTGTTTCTGTATATTCATCGATTTTGTATTTTTTACAATGATGGATCAAAGAATATGAATTAAATTTTGCGTGAAAAATTAAATCAAATGCTTTCAGGTAGTGGAAATGTTACAGAAGTCATTTGATGAGTCAAGTATGGATGAACGAGTGATTAACAAATGGTATAGACGCTTTCAAGATGGCAGTGAATCAGTTGAAGATAATAGAGTTGGGAGACCCACTTCAATCACTGGAAAAAAAAGTTAAGAAAAAAATTCTTGATAATCGTCGAATTACAATTAGAGAGGTTGGTGAAGAAGTTGGTATATCGTATGGTTCGAATTTTCACTAATGTTTTGGGCATGAGGCGAGTGGCAGCAAAATTTGTCCTGAAATTGTTAAATTTGGAACAAAAAATGTGTCGTAAAGAAGTCGCTCAGGAGATGATAGATGATGTCGTCAGTGGCTCAAAATTGCTCCAGCGCATCATAACGAGTGACAAAACGTGGGTGTACGGTTATGACATCGAAACAAAGGCTCAATCATCTCAATGGAAGCTTCCAAATTGCACCAACTTTCTTTATGTTTCTGCAGTTTTTGGCGAAAAATGAAGTCTTTCTCGTTCCCCATCACACTCTTTTGACTTGGCCCCGTATGACTTTTTTTGTTCCCAAAACTGAGTTCATTAAAAGAGCATCTTCAAACGATTGAAGAGATAAAAGTAAAATCGGAAACTGATTTAAATCGATTCCAAAAAGTGAGTAGAAAATGTGTTTCCAGAGGCGGAAAAGACACCGGCAGCAATATATACCTTACATATGGGCGGTATTTCCAATGTTATAATTTAAAAGTAAAGTAATTTCTTATTAATAAATATTACTGACGCTAGTCCTTAAATTTATTAATCAAAACTTTGTTGTTTTTATTGTTTAAATGATGGTTAATATTTGTTCTTAATATCGTGATATACAATAGAATCCACTTCCTTATATATTTAAATGTGAGTTATATTGAACAGTATAATTGAGCCTGTAGGAATAATTGTCTATAATGCGAGAATACAATGGGAGACCGCAGAAATGCGATGTACAATTATTGTCTGGGTTACACTGAAATGGTCCATCAATTTGATGGACCACATAAATTCTACACGTGAAATATTTAAAACAACCTACTATGCAACTTCAAACAATATCAAATGTCAAATTCAATTAGCTATATTTGATAAAATCATATCAATGCATACTGTTTAATGGATCTAGGAAACTGGTATACTATAGGGAAATGAATTACGAAAGTCATTTGAGAGAAAGGTTATTTAAACGAAATGAAATTTGTTTGAAAATAATTTAACTGTGTATCGGAACATTTTCAATATTGAGTTTTGCCAGATAATATTCGTTAGATGAGTATGATTATACGAGGTTCATCTCAAAAGTATGTTACACTATTTTTTTTTAAATATAAATAAAAGTAAAACATTTTTTAAAAAAATATATTTGGAAAAGTACATATTAAACTTATTTTTCTACATAATCGCCTTGTTTTTCAATACGTTTTTGGTACCGTGGTAAAAAAATTTTCAATCCAGTGTCATACCATTCTGCCGCTATACTGGTTAGCCATCTTTCAACTTCTTGTTTCAAATTATCCTCGTTTGTGAAGCGTCTTCCCCCAAGATGTTACTTCAGCTGCGGAAACAGGTGGAAGTCACTTGGTGCAAGGTCAGGAGAGTAAGGCGAATGTCCGTAAACATCCCATCGAAACTCCTCAAGCAATTCTTCAATGAATGATTGGCTCCAACGAGAAACCATTGGCCTTGACATAACGTCTTCACCATAAACACTATACCACTCTGGATGACTTTCAGTAGCATTTTTATTTTTTGCCGTCAAAAAACGAATAACACCACGAACTTCGCAGTCGGCGGAGCAAGTGGAGTCTTCATAGTGGCTGGAGCCTGACTGCCGGATCGATCGACGCACGCGCATAGAAATTTTACAGTGCACTACAACCAGACGCAAATTCCCTGAGACTCCCAGACTTTTCCCGCCAACCACACGGATTAAAAAAAATATCGTAACGTACTTTTGAGACGACCCTCGTATATCACATAGAGGCCCCTAGATGATAGAGAAAGTTAGGAACTTAATAGTGTTCCAAGGTACATTATGCTCAAGGTACAACAGTCTCCCCTACGAAACGGAGCTTGTAAGTTAATATGGGGAGCAGCAATCGCAAAAAATTTAGATTTCAATGTTAGTCACCTATGTTCTGGAATAAAAGTTATCTGCCTGTATATGTAAGTTCTACTAACCGTGAATTGTTTTATTATTATTAGTTTTGACGGATCATAGATTTAGTTACGAACCGGGGTTAAAGAAACACTGTTTTAGAGTGAAGGACTGTTTGTAAATGATTATTTAGGTACAAAAGTTTGTAAACCACTCATCTAGGCAATTTAAAATCTCACAAGTTTAATAAAAGTGGTAGGTAACAGCTATTAAATATACAAAAAAATAAAAATATATATACTTTTATTATATTTTACGTAAAACTTAATTTGGAACTTAAAATTCTACGAAAAAGTTACACGTTCAGACTTTCAAACCAGTTAAACTTTAGTGACATATGCGGGCTTAATAAAACTCAGAAATTAAACGAAAGAAAAGACAACGGCCATCTCATTATTATTATTAAACTAGCGGAACTTCTGAACAATGACAGCTAGGAATATCATTCTGTTTAAAAGCATTGATACTTAAATGCATTAATGCATGCATGGCTTAGGCACAACAATACTAATAAATTTTCCTCTAAAATGATTCTGTCTACTAAAACACTAAAGTCACTAAAACCTCGCTTCGCAAGTTATGAGAATCATAATCAGTAATATATAATATTAGGGGGATCCTGCTTGTTTACGTAAAAAATCATTACAATTGTAAATAATTCTTAAAGAGTTCTAAATTTAAATATATAATACAACCGAAACAAGCAATAATCTCAGGTCTGTTTATATATTTTGGTTTGATTTTGATCAATTGGAGTAAAATATGTCTAATTATTAAATATGAAATTAATTATAAAGATATTCAAATGATCAAAATCAAAAATATATGTAGAGACCATAGATAAATGATTGTTCCAATTCCAGTCTTATTTAGCCGGAATTGTATGGATATCTCGAAAGCTACAAGAGATACGACGTAGGTTAAATTAAGCCAAATTATCAAAATTTGTGCACGTTATTTGTTTTAATAAAATGCATAGCACATTAGATAAAAGAAAAAAAAAAGAAAACTAGCCAAATTTAATTTTTCTTTATAACTTTTTTTATTGATAATTATAAGAGATTTTTAAACTTAACTTACTTCAAATAACTTTTTTCAGATTAACTTCAGATTACTTTCCAGTGGCGTAGTAAAAAGAAATTACACCGACTATTTTTCATTAATTAATCCTTTTTTTATTGTACTTGTAGGTATGACCAAAAAAGCCTTTTAACGTCACTTTATGTCTGTCTGTCTGTCTGTCTGTTCGGTGGAAATTGTGGTGAAATGGCTGGACCGAGAAAGATGAAATTTGGCATGCTTATAAAACTCTTTATTGAAACTTCTTCGAAATTATTAAGAGTTTCGCAGGTATTTAGTAAGTGAATGATGATTATTTGGGATGCCAAAACAAATTTTATGTTAAAATATTTTTTTGTTAATTTTAATTCGTATACCTAATACCATTATTTAAGTTTCTAAATATGTGCGCAGTATTTTCTTTTTTTTTATATATAGTAAGATTCATTAAGATTTTGAAAAATGCGCCTATGGCTTCCATTGGTTGTTTCCGCCCCTCTGATTTCGTATACACTCAAGCATAGAATTAAATTATAATTTCAACACTTTCCACTGGTTATTAAATTTACGCTTTTAAAAATTAAATGCAACATTTGCCAAAATATAATTAGAATTTTGACAAAATAATTTAAACAAAATAAAAATGCAAAATAAAACAGAAAAAATAAAATTGACAGGAAGCGAACCGTAGTTTGCAACTTAGAAAGCCAGAACGCTAACCATTAGACTACGGACGTTTACTCGTTTACTGTGTTACATAGCAAATTAAATATTTTACATATTTTAGTTAAAAACACAAAAATGCGTTATTTTCCGAAAACATAATCTGATCAAAAATTCCTGTTGTACTATTCCGGTTCACAGCTATGTACATTACTTAGAATTTTTTCAGATTTTTAGTTTAAACCATCTAGGCTACAGGGTGTGGGACAAAAATTTTTTTGCACAATTTTGGCAAAAATCGCGTCAAAATAATTTATTTTGCAAAAATAAAATTTTGACTGTAAATCCAGGCTTTCATTTGATCAGAACTCTACTCAGAATTATAAAAAAATCTTTTTATTTTCGATGAGCACATTTTTGTTTATATTTTTAGGGGGATATGTTTTTTAGATGTTTTAGTATTTTTCCTATGTGCGGGTCAAAGAGTTGTATAAGCATGCCAAATTTCAACTCTCTAGGTTTAGCCGTTTGATTACAATTTTTACCGAACAGACAGACAGACGACAAAATGACAGTTTATACTGTCTTTTGGTCTTTTGTTCATCCTACAAAACCCTAAATATAGAATGTAAAAAAATTATTGCGCCTGGGAAGTGATTAGAAAGTTACCTAAAGAAAGTTTTGATTAAAATTTTTCATGATTTTCGATAAAAAAGTTATAGAAAAAAATTTAATTTTGATCTTTTTTTTTTTTCTTATATCTAGTGCGCTATACCCTTTATGAAATAAAATAAAGTGCTATTCAAATGTACTAGGTTGAGTGATAATTTGTTTAATTTATCCGAAGTCGTATCTCTTATAGTTTTCAAGATTCCATAAATTTCCTGTTAAGTGGGACACCCGGTAAATGGCCAAACAAAGTCGCTATTATGTTATGAACTATGGACGTAAGACTTATGGGTTCTTTAATTTCTTCGATAATTGATGCATTATTTCGTCTGCCTGTCCATAGTCCATACTCTTAGTATAATTCGCCAACGTGAGGCGCCAGCAATTGATTTATCATTTTTTATTCATTTTATTCTTTAATTCATTTCTATGTGTTAAAGTTATCATCAACTGCTTTTTCTGAAGAAATATAAATTGTGCTCTTTCTGAAATTAGTGCTAATATGTGATATTAGATGGCATTTATAGGTTTTATTCATCCCTGCGTTAATTTATTATTTAATTTATTTGTATCCGTGTAAGACTAATAGCTACAGAAGCTATGAGTCAAAGATTTAACTAACTAAAACAACCATTCAATCTCCGTGATTTTACTTAATAAATTTTTTTGGAACACTACGTAAAGTTCGCGACTTATTGATATAATCTTTAAGGTTATGTAGGCCATGCATAAACGCCAAATATACGTAAATTAAGGTGACCAACTTTTCAGAAAGAAAAAATAAATTTTTGTAGTGATATGAAATGATTTATCTGTTTTTGCAATGTGTAATTTTTTCTGAACTTTTAATGTTACAGTTTTAGGTTAGGGTATTTATTTGATAGGAAAAGTGGGACAAAATAAGAAATATTAGTTTAATTAAAGGGCTATAATTTAAGAAATATTACCTCAAACCAAAAATTTTAACTTAAGATCTAACAGTATTTATACTATTAAAGATGGATACACAATGTATTATTATGTGATTGTAATTTGTAAAAACAAGTAATATGTATATTTATAGAATGGGGTGCTAATAATCTTAGCTATTGAAGCACCCATAAATAAATAAATAAAAAAAAATTGATGTGAAGTGTGAATATTCACACATTTCAGGGTTTCGCAGGTATTTAGTAAGTGAATGATGATTATTTGGGATGCCAAAACAAATTTTATGTTAAAATATTTTTTTTGTTAATTTTAATTCGAATGCCTAATACCATTATTTATGTTTCTAAATATGTGCAGTATTTTTTGATATAGCAAGGTTCATTAAGATTTTGAAAATTGCGCCTATATCTTCCGCCTATAGCTTCCGCCTATAGCTTATATTGGTTGTTTTAAGTCATAACACCGGGGCGGTGTTATGACTTAAAGGTGGGGTGCTTAAAGGGTGAATGAGTTGTATAAGCATGCCAAATTTCAACTCTTTAGGTTTAGCCGTTTGGCTACAATTTGTACCGAACAGACAGACAGACGACAAAATGACGGTATAAGGGTTTTTTGGCCATACCTACAAAATCCTAAAAAAAATGGATACAAGTTTTTTGACAAACGCAAAGTCGGCCGCAGGAAGACGTTGTAGATGAAAAATCTACGTCTAGCTGTGGTCTCTAAACGTCATAATTCTTAAATAAATATTTTGTCTAAAAAGCCGATTGAATTGGATTTACATAATTTATTATTTACTAGAAAGCTACGAAATCCTGAAACGTATGAAAAATTATATTACAAATCAGTGTTTTAAACTCTGTGCTAACATGTTCTTCAAGTTTATGCAATGAGAATTTGTCAGATGAGAGTTTTTTTGAATAAGACTTTCCTTTCCCTTCTCTGCTTTCATGAATTTCTGAATACGCCGCTGACCAGAACAAATAGTGAACTGTCCAAAGTGTCCCGCCTAATTCAATACTGTTCGCACCTTCTGCAGGTACTTAACGCCAATGTAAACCGAACAAATTCGGTCACTACAAATTCAATAGGAGCGATCCTAAATAGTGGTTCTGTGATTACCTGGCTATCAGGGCGATTCTCCCACAATGGGGTAACCAGAAATTAAGCCTGCTAGGGATTGAAGCAGACTTAAGAGGGAGATACAGGGTTAGTCCCCTCTAAACATTGATTGATTAAGTAGTAACTTCTCAGTTATATTTAAGTGCTAACACGTTTTAGCACGTGTTATGTTGTTTGAAAACAGCAAGAACAAACTTGTAGGTTATAAATGTTTTAGTGGTTTTACAATTATTTGTCAAGTCAACAAATATTTAATGACTTTTGATATCTCTTTGATAATTTATTGTTGGAAGTTTAATAAATTTATCGGGTTTGTTTATTGATAGTTAAAATCGTTTGCTGCCTCTGTACATGTTGGGCAAGTTTGCAAACCTACTTTAACTCAAGTTATTTATAAAATTTAGCGAGAAAATCTATAAGTTGTTAAAGTGAATTCTATAAGCAGTTAAAGCGATAGTTTACCAAAGTAAAATTTATAGAGAAATTTTAAACTTAGACGCAACTAAAGAGATAAATTTTGTAATTATGAATTTATGGCACCATATTTAAACCCATTTAATATCGCAAAAGCAAAATAAGTGCATTTTTATAGTTGGCCACACTTTATATATAGTGTTGCTGTAAGTTTGCTACCCAGTACAGAACATGTGACGTCCTTGAGTCTCGGAGGGAGTGGGTAGTTTGTTATAGTGAAATTTTATTTTTGTCTAATATTATTTTAATTTGGTGCACAACAACTACGGGTATCATAGCTCATTTACTTACATATCTAGACTAAAATTATGATAAAATAACACTTGTATGGACGAACACAAATAAGGTCCACAAGTTGAACTTATTTGTGGATTGCAATAGAAGACTGTAAAAAATCAACTACAATCTAGTGTTACAGATATACTATAACCACATTAAAAAAAAAGTCTCCAAATAAAACACAGAAATCTATGTAAAACTTTGTAAAATATTTCCCTAAATGATAAGTTAGTGTAACTCATACTTATTCTCATTATATGAGGGGTTAAATTCAAAGTAGTGTAAGTAATATTGTCACAAAGGTAATCCTAGGTCAGCATTGCGACACCTAGACGTTGTGACATACATTAAAAAACTATTTGTCAGCGTCTAAGTAGACATAACTTAATTACGTAATGCATACACTGCATTTTCGTAATTGAGTAATGTTTGTCATGACAAATGAATAGCGGAACTAGATTTATCAGAGGTATAAGTAAATGGCTGCCGTGTGGAAGCAATGCAGAGGAACCTAGAAAACTCTACGACATTTACTTAACCACGGTGACGACCACGAGTCCGACTCTTTATACGATAGATCCCATGGAAAATACTATCAAATACTGTTATTTATAAATTGTAATTGTAATTATAACTTTATTATTAAAACCAGTAATTCATCTAACCAATATTTAGTTCATTGCGATAAACAAACCGTTTTGCTACAATTAATTAGCAGTATTAAATTACACATCAGTCTGTTTGAAATTCTTCTACATTTAATATCAAGAGGAGAGATATTATTTGCTCCACTTTTGCGTTTAACAGATTTGTTTGTGTGTTTAGTTTATGCTTCCAAATGCGACTTACACTATTTTGCTTTTGACCCCTCACGTAGTCTAGATACTCATTTTCGCTACTTGAGGGTTAAAGCCGTGGTTCTCAACCAGGGTGCCGCAAACCTCGTAGAATTAACACAGATACATATATTTTTTGTATTATGAAAATACTCGCTGAGAATGCCGATGCCGATCGATTGATTGAGAACCGACAAACAAATATTAAGGTATTCCACATAGTGCTATGTAAACTATCAATAACGTATTTCAACTACTCGTATTAACGTACGTCTATAGTTTTTATCTTCGTTTGTTATATTTGAATATATTCACATAAACGTATGTGTTTTTGTATATGCGTATATCGTGGTGGTGCGAAGCGCGACTGAAGCAGAGCGATATTTTTGTCTCACTCTCCGAACGAATGACATAATTTTGATAACATTCATTTTTTTAAACGTCATCGGCCAACTAAATTCTCCTCAAATATGGAGATATGAGGGCAGGGTGCAGTCGCCTTAAAAAGGTTGATAATCACTGGCGTAAAGCAAGTCGAGGTTTTCTATCCTCTGTAGGGCCTCTTTATTTTACCCGATCTGTCTATGATTTTCTCCATAAACGTCAGTAAACCCACATTCCAAGGTGATTCAACATCTTTACATTACTTTGAATAAGGGTTCATTTTTCCGCACCATAGAGAATATTGGAAAATATATAGCATAAAAATGTATGCATGTGCAGTTGAATCTTCGGTTAGACTTCGGTTGAAATGTTGTTTTATTTTTACAAACGCCTCTCTTGTCGTCTTAATGCGTGTTCTAATTTCTTATTGATAATTTAACTCAATGGTTTTCAACCTCTTTTCAACACGCTTTGAAGGACCAACAATTTGGAGATACACCATGTACAAATGAAATATGAAAATGTATTTTTGTATATATACAGGATGTTAACAGTCTTCTTATTTCTTTTTAATAGGTTATACTACAGGTCAAAAGAAAGCGAAAAACCTTAAACACCTTTGTAAAAGTTTTGTAATAAAAGAGATATTAATTTTTTAAGTTTTTAATTTTTTTGATTTTTTTATAACTCTCCAAATATTTATCCAATCAAAAAAATGCATTTATATAAAAGATTTGTCTTCTTATTATTAACAATATTTGTAATATAAGTTTTTGCTGTTAAGTCAATAATAAGGGAGAAATTTAAATTTTAAATTTTTGGGGGTTTTCCGCCATAACTCTACAAATATTCTTTTGACCTGTAGTATCACCCATTAAAAAAGAAATAAGAAGACCGTAAACAACCTGTATTATACAGATTTTCTAAATCTCTTAGCATACCATACAGTACTTTGTGGTACCCCATACAAAATCTTGTAGTACACTGATTAAAAACCACTTATCTAACCTATTGTTTACGTTCCAAGGTATTTGTATTAAGAAACTTGATTTGCTTATCATTCATCAACGGTAACTAATTGTCAAAGGAATATTTTTCGAATCTCATACAAGAATTGTATTTGAAATTACATTTTGATTTCTCATAAACAACCAAGTGTCACAAAGACTTTTCACTATTTTACTACAATTTAGAAACAATAGTTAATTAACGAGGTAATTTTGAATCTTGTTCACGTATATTGGGAAACGATTATAATGGATAAGTAGTATGTATGTTGTAAGGGTAAAAGAGGACATAGTTAAGATTATCCGAGTAGGAAGACTTAACAAGGCAAGTGGAAACACATCGCAAAAATTGGAGGGATGAACTAACAAAGGATAACACATGTACTACATAATTATTATCATTTTAGTTTTTGTGTAGTTGGCAATATTGAATTCAACTCGTATATTTTACATTTTGTTTTAACAATATTAAAAAAATAATGCCACTGATGTGAAGTGTTTCAAATCGCTATAATCGTATTAAAACTGCATTACAAACGTATTAAAACCTCGCATTTTAACTTCAGCAGAAAAAAAAATTAGTTGACAGTTTTAACATTTTTGTGGATTTCAGAGCAGCAGTGAATATAACTAACGATATAATACTGCTAAATGTACTATGTACAATGTCTAACTATATAAAACAAAAACAAATCATAAATCTTTAGTGACATTTAATTACTCGATTGTTCTATCGTTTTGACTGTTGTAGTTTATTTTTGTATACTCTGGACTACGAATACAGAGAATGTACAACCAATGTGAATGGAATTTACGGATAAGTTAGATAAAAACATAGTCCGATTCCGTTTTCATTGAGTTTTATATATTTTTGCATTTTTAACAGGGAAAAAAAGTTTCACTTACCACATAACGCAACGTTGCATCTTTACGGTTGTGACTGGATAATTTAATTCATTTAGACTTGACAACGCAGCGCATAACGTTGCCCTTACATAAAATAAAATTTATATTCTGTTTCAGCTTATTTTATATCAAGTTATATTAAAAATATTGGTTATATTTGTACATCTTTTGAACATTTTTTAACTCCCTTATTGTGTATTTCTTACCAATTAATCGTCGCTTTGATATTTTCTCCTTGGTAACTTTTAAAATATGTATGATTTTCCATTAAAGAGATAAGGTATAAAATTACATTAAGCTGGGTCCAGATTAGCGAGCCGATCCGTATCGCGTAATGTAATATTTTTGTCTAGTTTGGACGGGATCACTCGTACAAATCGAGTGGTTCGCGACTCGACCTGATCCGCTCTGTGTCGGTTTTCAACACAGGAGAGTTCACCAAATTTGGTTGAACGCGTTCGAGGTAGTTTTGACGCTCGCAAGCCGGGACCTTTGACACAAAGTATACATAACCTAGAGTACTTAGTAAATGTTAATAAATTTCTTTAATTATTTTTCGACATATTTTGCCAACAGTTTAGCTTCTTCAAGATTTTTTGTGTGTTGTATATATTATACATGTGAAGTTTCAACAAGAAGTTAATAAAACTACAATGTAAATTTTATCTTAACCTAATATATCTTAACCCAGTAACGCCGGAGTAATATAGCTCTGTTTGTCTTATTGTTAAAACTTATGAGTCGTCTCTATCTTATTTTATAACAATGCAGTGAAATGATATTTTGCACAGTTTATATGCACAATTTGTAAAAAATACACTACAGCCGCATTCAGAGCTCGTAAATCAATAGCTTATACACTGTATCTTATAGACTGTTTACTGTCACTAGCAGTTGTCATATGGTAAGACGTGAAAACCGTTCAGACCTCTAAATTCAATACGTTGTTCGTTGTGGATTATGGATAATTTTCTAAACTTATAGCTAGTGAGACGTTTTAATGGGACAGACATATAAACACATTGGCTATCGCATTCTATCAGTGACACCGTAGTTATCGTATGCCTTTACAGAACCTAACATAATGTCATCATTAACAAATCTTGCTCAAAATTACAAAGACGGACAGTAAATATGATCAATTTAGTTAATTAGATAGTTAAAATCTAAGACAACATGATTATAAGAACGATAATACATATAAAACATTTTACGAAACTAAATAGTTGGTTTCAAAATACACAGTTGTCGGACAATTCGTAACATATTAATTTCTAACTTGCTGTGAACGGTACGTGCAACATTAAAAAGAATGCATAGAAACATAACTTAGAGCTAACAAAGAACAGTCTACAACCTGTTAATTTAAAGAGCTCTGAATGCGGCTTTAGAAGAACAAAAAATAGTCAGCATACTACGTACTGCATAAACATTTTTGGTGATCATCTAATTGTTTCAAAACAGTAATATAGTAATTAAAAAATAGGACAAACCAGGACAATTTTTAAAAACTAGCCAGGATATCCCCGGCTAAGTAAAAAAAAAAAACAGGATACGTCCTGGGAAAACAGGACGTCTGGTCCCCTAATCTCAGCAGGAGACGTCTCAGGAAAATAGTACATAAAATTTATACAATTGAATCTTTTGTAGTATTGCCATCTGTTATTGTCAAGAGGAACGAAATTTACATTCATTTTATTAACATTGTTAAAAAAGTAATTCTATTTACAACAAATACAAGATATTTAAAATAGTGGATGCATGGGTGAACAAAAATGATTTATAGGGTATATTTTCTTATTTTGATTATTGTCAATCTGAAATCTCATTTGTTCTGTCATGCTTCCGTTAAGTTTATTATATGTTATGAAAAGATAATGGTATTGTTGATACTTTTACAATTAAACACTGTCCTGAAGTAAGGAAAAGTATGTACTGTTTGTTATATTAGTAATTACGTCTGCCGACTGTGACAAGTCATATTGTTTCATGTAAATATTCATCAAAAAGTCATACAAGTTAGTATGACTTTTTTCTATAGTTCATGTATTAATTCCGAGATTACTGAATTAATTTGTAGATCAAAAGAAAAATAACCTCAAACAGTTGTTCGTAAAATATTTTGTAAATTTTTTTCTTGGCTTGATTTTTATGTATGTTAGTCATATTTATTTAGAAAATGAGTGAGTAATATAAAATTTTACTTGTTAATTTTAATGAAAAACAAAGTTAATAATCTAAAAATAAATAAATAAAGCTAATAACGTGAAACAAAGTAAAATCTCGGTATTGATTTTAAAATTTAACATTTTTATTTTTATTATACGAGATATGTAAAATGCGTTTTTCTGTAATTAATTTTATTCTTAAATTGATACAGATCTGTATTTCATTAAATAAATATTTATGTGTTTTATTTTAATGTAATATAAAGGATTATGATGTTGTCAGTGTAGATTTTGTCAAACTACTATGATAAATTACTGAAAAAAACATTTAATACTGACCGTTTCTTGAAAATCAACTGACGTGTTTTTGTAATTCAGTTTTATATTTCATGTAGCAGCTTGTAAAATTATAATGATATTTGTAATCCTATTTTTATTTTACATTTTAGGAGGGTGAGATTGAATATTCATAACTCAATAACAACATGGCCTTGTTTTTTAAGCCCCGTATATTTTTAGGAAGCTCTCGTGACAAAATTGGGACTGAAAGCAGGGAGAGAGAAATCTAGTAGGTCTTGGTCATTGTCAAAACTATTGGTACATGAATTAGTTTTTCTATTTTGCATTCATAATAGACACATTATGAAACTGAATTGAGTGTTATAATGATCTTCATTATGACACTTTTACTTCATAAAATTGGTACAATAACTTTTTAAATTTTAATTTTAACTTTTTAATTTTACAAAACAAAAATTGACAGCTACCTTGAAAAATATAAAATTATCAAACCAGTCCGGCCAACAGCTACATGCACATACCAGATTCAGTAAACGAGGATGTTGTTTGATTATATAATCCAAATTTAGTATTTTAAAAGGCATGAAGAACCAAAATAGAAAAAATAATGTATTAAACTCATTACATAAGGGTTTTTGCAGCACTTGTCGATTAGAAAACTCGTTGTTTCGCGACTCGTTTTCTAGCACCGGCGGCAAAATTATGCTTTATGAAACTTCTGTTTTAATATACTATTTCAGCATTCAATAGTTTTTTATTTTTAGTATTTTTAACTAGCTGTCGTGCCCGTCAGAAGCGTATGCGGGGGGGGGGGTAATTAGGGAAATAAATCCCCCCTCCCCGAAAATTCGATAAGAACTAAAATTATAATTACCGCATTTCAAGATTGCTCGCCTTTGCAATACGTATAAATTCCGTTGTTGTGAAATACCCCCCCACCCCGGAATATTTTCTGTGTACGCCGGTTGTGCCCGTATTTCGTACGGTTTTTGTTATATATATATTTTCAGTCTCAAGAACAAAAAAAACGTGTTTTTTATTCTAAACCACTCCTTTTTAAGTATTTTTGATGTTTCGTAAATAAACATATACTTTGTTCATAGGTAGCGCTTCCCATAGTCCTCCAACCAATATTCGTCTTATTAAAAACTTTAGTTTTGAAAAGAAAATAAACGTTTCTCCATTTTAAACAAATGCTCTTGTATACAATTTTGCTGTTAGTAAATAATAAGTGAGATATTCCAAGTTTGTAGTTACCGCTCTCCATAGCTCCCCAACTATATATTTTATTAAAAACTAAATTGAACAGAGAAGAATCGTTTCTTCATTCTTAACAACTTTTCTTTTCTGCATTTTTGCTGTTAATAATTAAGTTGCTAATTAAGTAAATGGTTAATGAGATATTTCAAGTGTATAGCTAACATTCTCCTTAACCCCCTAAATAAACGTGTTATTAAAACTGCATTGAACAGAAAAGAAATATTTTCTCATTTTACACAGAGTTACTCATTTTTGATGTAAAGTAAATAGTGAGATATTTCAAGATTTTACTCCTCCCTGTAACTTCCTAAATAAGCATCCAGTTGAACTAGTGCATACAACAAAAAAGATTCGTTTTCTTATTATAAACAATTTTTGTCATATACAGTTTTGCTGTTAACCCAATAATAAATAGATATATCAAGATTTTAGTTTAAGTGTGTCCCTATTCGTAACTCTGCAAATATTCATCCAATTAAAAAAACAAAAATGATTTGTTTTCTTATCATAAACAATTCTTGTTATACACATTTTTCTGTTAAGTTAATAATAAGGCAGTTATTAATTTTTTTAGTAAATAGTTTTAACCCCGAATGCCCACTTTTGTGTTCGAATCCTGGTTCTATTCTATCATACCAAAATTCATTAAAATATGTTCAGTCGTTTTTGCGTAAATCTCGAACAAACAGACAGACAGATAGACAGGCATTGATTATTTTGTGGATATCTTCTTATAATCATCTGACGTATAAAAACCAAATATGAGGCAAAAAAAAAAAACAGATGTAGCCAATTTTATTAATATAGAAGATGATACTTTATACAGGATTGCCTTTTTAATAGTTTCTTTTTCTCTCTCTACAAAATATCCTTGTTACTTCAAAGGACACTGTTCATGTAGACTAGTGTGCGGACGACAGGTGTGGACGAACGAGTGTGCCATTGATATAGTGTAGTGGTTTTCAACCATTATGCCGCAGCACACTGCCGTGCTATGATCTACTGTCTGGTGTCGCGCGAGGAAAAAAATGTCAAATGCTGTATTATATAGTAATAATTGATATGAGTTGTGAATTTTTACACATTTCAGAATTTCGAAGGTATCAAGTGAATGCCTAATGGTTGGAATTTTTTTTTTTTCTTCAAAATGATCATGTGTTACGGGCTTTCATTTAAGATCTACATAAATTTAAAAAAAAAACGTGTTTTTTTATAAAATTCTGTACTAGTTCGGTTCATTTCAATGTGTATGTCTGAGCATCAATTTTTTTTTTCTGGTTTTAGACCAACTCCACTCCGTTTTTAGGGTTTTGTATGTTTGAACAAAAACCCTTATAATTGTGGCCAAACGAATGGACCTAGAAAGTTGAAATATGGCACGCTTGTACAACTCTTTGACTTACTTAAAGGAAAATTATAGAGCTTTAAAAAAACTCATCGTGGGAAAAATATAAATAAATATGTATTTAATAAAAATAAAAAATAAATATCTTTCTTTAAATTTTGAGTGGGGTATCAAAGGGTCTCTTAATACATGGAACAAAGTTATTTTTGGAAAATCACATTTTTTTATTGGTTTTTTGCCAAAAATGTGTCAAAAAACTTTTGTCCTTCATACTGTTTCCCAGAGGGGTTGATATAAAATTCTGAAAAAATTCTCAATAATGTATATTGATGAGAACTGGAATAGTTCAACAGGAATTTTTAATCAGATTAGTTTTTCAAAAAATATCTATTTTTTGAGTCTTTGAAAAACAATTATTATTTTTTAAAATTTTTGTGTGGTATCAAAATAATGCTCTTAAGACGTACATATATTAAGGAACGAAAAGTAATTTTTTAAAATATCTTTAATTTAACACGACTTTTGGTAAAAGTGTGCTAAAAAACTTGTCTCACACCCTATAACCCCAAGGGGTTGATCTAAAAATCTGGGTAATACACATTAATGTGAACCGGAATTATACAACAGTAATTTTTTGATGTGATAATTATTTTGAAAGTTGCAATTTTTTGCAACACAGTTCTTTTAATATTTATCTGTCTGACTGGAGAACTGGGTAGCCTTGGTCTTGATGCGAGCGTATCCCAAGTACGCTTGTAGGTCTTTAGATGGAAACTCGTGGTTTGTTCTTTCAAAAGTTATCGAGATTTATGCTTTTTCATATGTACCCACAGTTTATCACTTACTAAATACCTACAAAACCCTGAAATGTGTGAAAATTCACTCTTCACATAAATTTTTTCATTCAAAATAATCTTGTTTATTCTTTCTAAGCATTTTTAATATTATCTTTTGTTTTCTAAAATAATTTTTTTCTATTATAGTTTTACTTCAACCTTGGATACAAAAATTTTTGTACTTTTGTTTTGTAATTCATACCTGCTGAAGAGTTATAAAAGAAAACCACTGTTCGTGTTCATAACAAAAAAACAAGAAAGAAAATATATGTCGAACAAAAACTTTTTTCCACATCACAATGGGAGGGCGATCCCTACTAATAATTAAAAGACTACAGACAGCAGATTGAAAGTATGTGTTGTAGAAAAACATATAATAGATTCAAGAAGAAATATATACATTTAAATATGCGTTATTTGTAACAATTAGTTTCTAAAAATAATAAAATTGGTTAAATTAAATACTTGCGTTTCTTGAAATTAGTTTACGTGTTTCTGTTTGAAACTTTTAAGTTAATGGTATAGGTAAATTGCCAAACGTGTGAAAAACAATACACTAACAACTCTGTGAGAAAGATAAAAACAAAAATAAGGTTTAGAGAATGGGTTTGATATTTTGAATGAATGGACGTGTTTACTTAGCATAGCTGCTGACATTCAACACTCAGCAGTCCTATTTCATTAACAGCAAATGACAGCTGCTGACTTGTATGCAGTATTTCCATATTCGTTCATCGGTGAACGATCATTCAAAATTATATTTATGAAATCGATATAGTTTTGGTTTTTTCCATAAAAACAAAAAATTCCAGTTCGATAAGATTTAAGTCGCCAAAATTGACATGGAGCACATGAGCAACTTTGAGACGCTTTTTATAGGGATTTGTAGGTATAACCACAAAAAAAAAATTATATCGTCACATGTGTCTGTCTATACGGTAGAAATTGTAGCTAAACGGCTGAAATTTGGCATTGTCGTACGATTTTTTGATACACATATAGGAAAAACATAGAGTTAAAAAATACAGCGCGGGATAAATACAGAGCGATCAAGAAATCTTGTCCGTTATGCAACACTTGACAGAAACATTTAGTTATCAAACTTATTTCCAAGGACATAGGCGTACATTCTATTTTTATTACCTTATACGAATTGATTATTAAATGAACAATATTTTTCTCTACACACCAATGAGTTAAGTTAGGAACACATATTTTCGTCGATTCTCGGGTGAGTTCGGACCAACGAAGTAATCTGATTGGTTCTTTGTTAAATTGGGAGTTTCAGCTGTGGATTAGAACACAGTTTTGATATTTTTAAACTCATGTTTACTGTTATGTAACTGACAAGAAATTTTGATCGCACGGTATAATCTAACATGTATTGGGTTTTATATTTGAAAAAATTGTAGTATGGAGACGATCTATTGCTGTATAGAGACGATTGAGCTGAACCAGACAATCGCTGTTGATGTTGAATTGTCGTTTGCCGTTTTTGTCCGGAATCCGCCACTGTTGACGCTTATCATCTTCATTCCACCAAAAGCAAATGCCGTTTGCAATAATCTCCCAATGGATGATTCCGCTTCTGTCCCATCATACGCACCACAGTGCCTTCTTATTGTGGGCAACTTTTTCTATTCCTTTCGGTGTTTCTCCCGGAGATAAACAAACTTTTTTTCTTTCGACGTTTTTGAAGAGTAACCACGATTCACCACCAGTGACAAGATTCTTCAAAAATGACGGTTGCTCGTTTCTCTGCAGCAAATCGGTGAAAATTCGAACACGATCGGCTTTGTTGCACCCATCTAGTCAATTTCCAAACATTTCCAAGCTTTTTTAGGCGACGGACGATCGTGGATTGGTCGACATTGAAGTCTTCGGCCAGTAGCCGGGTTGTCATGCTATCGTCCTCTTCCACGGCTGACAAAAGTGCCTGATTATCGAAATCCGATGACTGTCCTCTTCCTTCATCATCCTTAAAACTTTTGTCACCCGATTTTAACTTGTGGAACCATCTTTCAACTTGTTTCTGACTGATTGTTTCTTTGCCGGAAAGCTCGTTGAGATCGCGAAATGTGCCGCTTTCCATCTTTTCTCGAAGTAGTAGAGCATAAAATGACGAACATGAATATGATTTTCGACACACATTTTTTTCACCTAAAAACAAGAATATTTTTATAATTATTACATGAAGCAATCGCCATTTTTCAACACAAAATAAAAACTCCAAAAAAATCGTCGTTAATTTTGCATCAACCAAATATTTAATGAAAAAAAAAATGTTATTTTAAAATTTTGAGTGGAGTATCAAATGAAACCTCTAAATGCGTGGATAAACGAACACATTTTTATTTTTGAAAAATCATTTTTTTATGGGAATTAATTTAGAATAATACAAAATGAGAGCACTCAAAGAAATTCAGTCCTTAGGAAAAATTATGTTTTTGGTTACCGTCTTCAGTGATAATAACAATACATTGGTCTGAATTGTGACGCCATTATTTTAAGGCGACTTTAAAGACATTAATCTTCGCAAAAAGTATCCTTGGTATGACATAGTGTGGTCTTGAGGTGACGAGTCAACTTCAAAGGCGAACGCCGTTTCGCCCATCTAACAGCAAATAATCTCCGAGTAAAAATGAGAAACTTTTAAATGATATTTCGCTCAATTAAGTGTTTCTTAAAATGAGTTGACGTGTTTCAGTAATTATGTTTTAAAAGTTTTGTTTAAGTTTCATGTTTGTAATTCTGCAGTTGGTAAAATTAAAATGGTATTTGTAATCCGTACCCGCCGAACGTGTTTCACAAGAACTGCTTTATTATTGATTTTTTTTTAGTAGTCTGCTTAATGTGTAAGACTGAAATAGCCCGAAATAACACAAAATAATACTGCAGACAACATGTTTTGAAAATAAATCAGATCGCATGGCGTTGTAAAATTAATCATTTTATCTTACACTTAGACCGAACTTACCCCTTCTCTATAAAATGGAAGGGATGAACGAGTTGTACATACTGCGGTTACTTGTACGCATGGCTGTTCGGTGGCGCTGGTTACCGCTGCCCGATGCCCGATGCCCGAATACCCGTTACCCGTTACCACTGCCTCTGGTAACTCCTAACTCCGACTATTCTGTTCTGCGCTACAATACCAACTCTAACTTCAACTCGCAAGCGTCAAGAAACGATATTATGCTCTATATAGGTTGTGAACGTTTCTCTCGCGACTTAATACCTACCCCGTTCCATTCATTTCTATGCTTCTATTTCCATTGTAACGAGCTCAATGGAACCAGAGGCTAATACACAATTTGAATGTTTAGTACTGTTTATAAGCCCCAAATTTTAACATTTGATCTTATATTTTTTTATAACGCGCTCTTTTATACATTATTTACATAAAACGGATAATTTTAAATCGACTCATACTTTCCAATTTGAATTTAGATACTTTTTACCAACGGTTTTCACTTTCAACGGAAAGTCGTTTTGATGCTTACATATTCGAAAGAAATATTAATGTTCGCTTTTTCATGTTTTCTTAAAATAACAAACCGATACTTCGTTTCATTGAACAAACTGTGTTTGTGACAGCAATCGAAACGTCTTGTATTGATATACATTTCTTCTTATTTCTAACACAGTTGGAAAGATAGTTTTACAATTTCAATTTTATAATTAGTATATAGAAACACTTAGTAGCATTAAAATACGACACAGTGTACCAGAGACACAAAAATCGGGATATTCCAGTCAAATGTCGAATATTACTGCGAAACATGTAAAACTAGAACTAGAAACAAGATAGGGGGAACACGATATTTCTCGAAAGTGCGATGTGTGAGCAAGTTGGATGTGTGAGCAAAAAATTTGATGGCTAAAATTTATCCAAAGAATCTATTGGTAGTATTTAAATTTTTCGGAACAAATCGGACGTACAGGACATCAAGGACAACTTTGATTTTTGAAATGAGAACGTATATCGGGTTGGGTATGTTTGGATAGAGTTTTTAAAAAGACGGTAGTGTGAGTCAAATTCAACTCTTCCCCGATCATTCTGACTGTCAACCGATGACCTGAACGCCAAGATCCAGTATTCTGTCGACATTTTCATCAGTTCTTGAAGATGAAGGCTTTTCGCTGCGTGATTCATCTTCAATCAACTTTTTTCCTTCTGAAAATGCCTTAAACTACCAAAAAACCTGGGTCCTTGACAAAACACTGTCTCCATAGGCCTGCTGAAGTTTTGCAAAAGTTTCTGTTGCACTGGGCCCAAGTCTGAAGCAAAACCTGATAGCACACCGTTGCTTGAAATGAATGTCACTCATTTTTAGAACGCACTAGAAAAAACTGTTTCACGAAAATAATTGCTACGGACAACAAAATTACTCTAGCGAGTTCAAACTCGTACTGAAGGCATATCACATACCGCCCCTCCAAGTCCCGCGTCCCAAATGTTGCCAGATCAAACGTTATGTTGCTAGTCCGGTTACTTAATTTACACACTTATAGCGAAGCACTAATGCCAACAGTCTGATCCGCCAACATTCACCATCCACAAATGCCAATCCCTTATCTCTTTTTTGGGTTCAAATTTTTTTAATTACTTAATGAAATTCAGTAATGAACACGTGAATATTCAGTGAAACAGTATGGGTGTTTTTGAAGATTTTATAGTGTATGTAGATAATTAAAATAATTTACGTTAATGGATGGGTATTTGATGCAAGATGAGTTGAACGGCGCACACTACGGGACGCGTTTTGACAGATATATTAACAAGAGCCCATATATCTGTCCCGTGTAGAGAACGTAAATAATTTCGAGGGTTTTCATAATAGAATTATTATAATACCTAAATTTGAACAGTAGGTATTAAATTCTACAAAATATTGAATTGATTATGATAATATTGTTAATTATGCTAATTGATATGTTAATAATCATTATAGTATTAGACTAAATATTTATAAACAAATTGATAATAATTTTGGTGAAATGCGATTGGCTTTGAAATTTTTCTAGAAGCTATTGATTTTTATATTTAACCTAACCTTTTTTGCACAACTTGGTTATTCTATCCCTTGTTTGAGACGATAGAATAGATAAGTTATTGTATTAAGTTAATGAGTTGCTGTGGTTTCGTGGTGTGACTCTTGCCTACGGAACATAGGAACGCGGGATTAAATCCCGGACATCATTTAGGAATTTTCACCTTTCGATACTCTGCAAGTCTACAGATACTATTTAAGTCAATTAATAACACTGGAAAAATACAGTTAGTTGAAATTTTTGACGCACAGCAGCGATGGCTATTTGCGCATAACATTGCCCATCTAAATGACTAGCAAAATTTAAATTTGCTCAATAGCTTTATAGTGTCGAGGTTATGTGAGTAGTTCTAACCAGGGATGGGGAGTCGGAGTCGGCAGTCGGGAGTCAATACTTTTTGGAGGAGTCGGAGTCAAGAGTCGGAAAAACTATCGACTCCTGACTCCTAACCTTTGATTTATTTTTATTAAATGATAACACACCAACAACGAAAACAAAAACGATATTGTTAAAAAAATTAAAGAACGGAAACTGGAAGAACAATTTGTTTATTTGTTCAAGAACGAACACGAAATTGGGAATATTCCTGGACTTGTACACTACTGTACAACTCTGTATAGCAGTGGTTCCCAACCTTTTTTACTTGCGGAGCCCTTTTTAGAATCAATTTCTATGGCGGAGCCCCTAGGCTTATCCTTCTTCTTCTTTGGGCACTATCAGTCAGGTTGACTTTTGGTCTCATTCACATAAGCCCTCCATCTCGATCTATTCATTGTCCAGTCTTGCCAAATACCCTGTATACCAATACTAGTTAGATCTTCGATTAGCTGATCTCACCATCTCTTGCGAGGTCTTCCCACTGGTCGACGGTTATTCAATCTTCCTTCCCATATCTTCCTAACCATTCTGCCCTCCATCATCCTCATAACGTGTCCTATCCACTGTAATCGTCTGCTTCTGAGTTCTTGACTGATACTTGGCCTTAAATACAGTTCTCGGATATCTTTGTTCTCACGGATTCTACATTCACCATTAATTTGAATGGGACCAAAGATACTGCGTAATATAAAATAGGTGGCTATGAAACACCGAATTATCTATTTTACTTGGGATTTACTTGTTTATAATCAAGTCTTAATTATTTCCTAATTTAACCTCCTTCGTATCTCTTATAATAGTGAAGTTGGCCATACTGAAACAGTTTCCAAAAACACCCTGTATAAAATAATGTTCATCATACTCGGCTTAAATTTTATGTGACTGCAGAGTGTTTAATATTCTGTCAAAATTTATTTACAAAAAAATAAACATCTCACATCAAAGATTATGATTTAACATTTTAAACATAATTTGAATGATTTAAAGCACTGTCGAATATACATCAAAGAACGGACATTTAAATTACTTTTATGCTTTATTTGTGAAATTTAATAATTATAATCGCTTCAAAAAATTAAAAGAACAATCTTTTAGTATTACGAAATTTTATATATTTACATATCCTATAATTGCCTGTACCCCAGCTGGGGTAATAAAACCAGATTTAAGCTATAACTGGGTTTAAGTGTTAGTTTACTTGCCATATCGTTTTAACAACTATATAGATATTTATGTAATTATTGTGCAAAGGAGGTTTTTCAATAAAGTTCTAATTTTCGCACGAGACTTGAACCGAATACCGAAAATGGTAGCACGAGATTGTAGAGTCGTACACACGTAGTCCATACAACATTTTTACAACACCGAAAATATTAATAATAATTTCAAAATAATTGGGTAAAAATTAATGACCATTCATCATATTGGTATTTAGTACCAAAATTCCACACAAGATGGCAGACCAATGTCCATAATGTATGATTTTTTAGAATTTTGACAGGTTGCCATTATAACATAAGATGGTCGACTAGAAGTTAATTGTTTGTTATTTGGAATTTAAGTGTTAATCGATTATGGTTGTTTATATTTAAGTCAGTTGAACTGACGTATTTTATTAAAGTATTTTCATTTACTCATGACTTTTATTAACGTATTTTATAACATTATTGACACTGACAGTTGGTTACCAAGGCAACACTTTACCCACTATTTCTTAAAAGTGTATGTGTAAAGTACCTACTTTACGCCCGGTGGTAGAAGAAAATACTTTGTCCACGAAGAACAATAAATAACAGTATTTTAAAAATTGTTGTACATTACAATCCGTTCGATAGCCATCTTGATAACGTAAGTTCTGAAGTTTTATAAATAACGCTCACAATTTCTGTTTTTAAATTAAATGAACTATTTTTTTAATGATAAAACTATATCATCATCATCATCATTGGGGCGACAGTTCGAGTTGAGCCTAGGCCACCTGTTTCCAGTTTTCATGACCATGTTTTCAATCTATCTACATTCAGGAGTAATGTGGTCAGTATTACGTTCATTTTTTAGCGAACACAAAAAGGCATCTACAGTTTATAGCCGGTTGCGAAGGGCTAGGCAGAACCAGTAATTTGTATAAATATATTTACACAAATTAGGTGACAATAAGCAGGAGTTGAACTACCGTCCGTGCCCTTGCTTAGCGGTCAAACAGAAGATACCCTCGCCTACTGCTTGGGTGGTAAACTTTATCCTCGTGCAACAGACCCTCCATTATATGCTTGTTAAATAAAATAACGTTTTTGAAATGAATAAGAGGTACATTTACAAACGTTTATATCATGGTAAAATCTAAGAATTCAAGCAAAATAGTTTTGGATCGGAATAAAATGATCATCTAAAATATAAATTATGGAAATCAGAAACTTGTACAGTACTATATGATCGCCAAACATTTCTTTTGGTTAATGTATAATTGTCTTTTGACTTTGCTCACACAAATCCTCACATCTTGTTCTTTGATTTTTTTCTAAATATCTTGTATACCAATACTATTTAGATCTTCTATTAGCAATCTTTACACTGGTTGACAGATATTTAGTTAACTGATTTCGCTAGGTCTCTTTCTAGGTCTGTTATGCAGTGATACTTTTTTCGAAACATTATGAATGAAACAAATCGTCACAGGTCAATGACGATAATTTTGAAATTGCCACAGTTCTTTTCAAATAGACAAAATCACTAACCGGAAATTAAAAAAGCTTTTAACACGCATATATCCTTTTAAAATTAAAAATACATATATTTATAGAAAATTGCCATACCTCGATAAAATTAGTCAAAAAATAGGATTATAATTTAAAAAAGATATTACAATATTACTCCAGCTTATTATAATAAAAATAAATTAGAAAGCAACCTTGTTAATAATAAATAAGATATAAGTAAATGAGATAATAAAAGCGGCGTTTATAAATGAATCGTTATTCCAGAAACCAGCTATTGACCAAAAATCGTCAAAATTGAGTTTATTTTAGATCCATATTATTAGGTCGTCAAAGATGAAATTTGTAGAAAAAAGGCAAAGTTGGTTGATAACTTACAAATATAAGGAATTATTTTATTCATCAAAGTATGCACCCATATTGTGTATACACTTTTGCCATTTAAGCGGCATTTTGTTCAGGCCGGTGGTATAAAACCATGGCGGACGAGAGTCAATGAATTTCTGGAAGGACAGTTTTACAGCATTGTCGGAATTAAACTGTTTTCCTATTAAAAAGTTGTCCAAATTGCGGAAGAAGTGGTAGTCAGTGGGGGCTAGATCTGGTGAGTATGGAGGATGATGAAGAAGTTCCAACTCCAATTCCTGTAGTTTTGCCACAATCATTTATGCAGTGTGTGGTCTAGCGTTATCATGCAATAAAATAGGAGTTGGTCTGTTGACCAATCTAGGCTGTTTGTCTTTAAGTTTTATCATTTCGTCCAACTGGTTGCAGTATATTTCTGCTGTGATCGATGAGCCAGGTTTTTTGTATTTTTTGTTTGTTTTTAAGTTACCTGTACGAAATTTGGCGAACCAATTTGATATTGTCTGCTGCGTAGTAACACTAGAGCCAAATACACTATTAATGCTTCGTGCGGTCTGCGATGCCGTAGTTCCACGTAAGAACTCATACTTCATAATAGTGCGAATTTCTGACCGTTCCATTTTCAACAAAATTAATTTTTTTAAAAAGTTTTTGATATTTTTTAGAGCATACAATCAGACCAATTATGTAACTCAGTTACCTACTATGATCATAGTAACTAAATTTGTCACTATGAGCAAGGTCAGTTACTATCATGAATGAAAGTGATTATATTTTTATAATATTTTATCTTGTAGTAACATTACTACACAGTAACTTTTTACAGAATTGATCTGAATGATTCATTTAAACAGGCGAGATGTGTAAGTTTCCAACAAAATAAAAAAAAACAGAACGGTTAAATATTAAGCCAATGTCAAATAATAAGCTGTTAAAGTTGGCAATGTTACTAACAAATTTCATCCTTGACGACCTGATATTTGTAAAATATGCATTGTTTAGTGCAGAAAGCCATACTGTAGGCATTCACCTCACTCTTGTTTCATTTCTTTGAAAATTCCGTTTTTACAGAAAGAATATTAAGTTTTTCTTCTTTGCGTAATGTCTGTCGAGTCGACTTTTGGCATACAAAAGGCTCGTACAAATCCTCCATCTTGATCTGTTAATTGTCAAATATTTTCTCGTATACTAGTATTTGTTAGAACTTCGGTTAGCTCAGTGGTGTCCAATCTTGAGCACTGTTGAGCTCCATTTAATGCTAAATATGTTTCACGAACTGGATTGAGTGGCAACATATTCAAAAATGAGAGCTGGAGAAGATAAATTTCTTGTAGACAAGAGAACAGAAATTTTGAAAAAAAACTGTGGACGAGGGTTACATAAAATTCTTGCGGGTCGTTTAAAAATCATACTCCGCGTGCGGCCGTATGTTAAATACAACTGGTTTAGCTGATAATTCCATTTCTTGCGAGGTCTTCCCACTGGTGGACGGGTTTTCAGTTTTCCTTCCCATAACTACTTTACATTCTGTACTTCTTCATCCTCATCACGTGTTCTATCCGCTGTAATCATCTGCCTCTAATTTCTTGTGTGATACTCTGCTTTGAGTACAGTTCTCTGATATCTTTGTTCTTAGGGATTTTTCATTTACCATTCATTTAAGGGACCAAAGATATTATCAAGTTTTTAAGTGTATTTTTTTTTAAATAAATTTTATTTTTAATTTGTTGAATTGCTATTATTTTCTACTTTCATCCTTAAAAAATAATAAATACCTCGATTGGGTCTTACATAAGAGACACATTGATGGACATAGAAATAGATATTTGGTTGTTGAATAGCAGATTTACAAAATATTTCGGTAAAACGCGAATTCGTTAATCGAGGTATGCACGTAAAAAGTAACCTCGATTAGAGAAGGAGAAACAGACTACGGATATACAAATGGATATTGGTTGTTTTATAGCAGATTTACAAAATAGTTCATTAAAGCGGGAATTCGTTAACCGAGGTACGCGCGTAAGAAGTCTATCATGGAAGTGGCAATATTATAACCATATATACAAAATTTCAACCATATATTATTATAACCATATATATCAAATTCAAAATATTGGTTTTAAAACAGTAGAGTGACAAATACTTTCGTTGAAGAAGGATTTATTAAGCGGGAAATACTTGCAAAAAGTATCCTCGATTGAGTCTTACAAAAGATGGAAACTCACTAACGGACATACAAATGCATATTTGTAGTTTAATAGCAGATTTATAAAATATTTTGTAAAGGCGGGAATTCGTTAACCGAGGTACGCATATAGCTAGCAATTTTGATTGGATCTTACCTAAGAGAGAAACAAACTGACGGACATACAGGTGGATATTGGTTGTTTAATACCAGATTTACAAAATAATTCGTTAAAACGGAAATTCGTTAACCATGAATGCATCAAAGGGGCAATATATAAAATACTTTTATACAAAATTTCGTCAAAATCCGACCATAAGTTTTTGAGTTTTGTTTGGACAAACAGACAGTTTTAATTTGTGATAGTCTCGTTCTAAAGATATCTTTTTAGATTGTCCCAAGTCAAATTGTTTTCAATTTCCAGTAAATGGTTCTTTCCAGGTAGTTGTCGGTCTTCCTGCTACCTACTTCCGACTATATTAAAATAGATTTAAACTTAATAGAATAAATCTTAATGAAGCCAACCGAATATTTGTTTTAATTGCTTTATTTGAAATTTAATTTATTTATTAATAATTAAATTTTTTAAATTGCTTAATATTATCGGGGGGGTCTATATTTAAATTTAATACTTAGTAATATTCTTAACATTTATCATGAACACTAGAGCTTTTAAACCCTTAAGAAAAGAAGAAGAGTTCTTTTTCCACTGTGGAAAATATCGTAGATAAATTCCTGTCAAGAGCGCGTAAACAAATGAAACAAGTTAAAGTGCACTAGCTTTTTTGTAGCTCAGTTTACTTACAATTAAACGTTTTAAGTTACGATCTTGTATCGTGAACAACAATAATTTTGGTCGGCAGCCAAAAACGCGATACATATGTTAGTTGCGGACAACGAAGGATCAATGAAAAAAACTCCAGTTAAAAATGTTCAAACAAAATAATATTTATTATTCGTTTCTCATTCTTATCCGATTGAAATATTTAATAATACAACGAAGGAAAATTATAAAAAAAAACTTGTTATATATGTTTTTAAATTATTTATTTTTAAACAGAACAAAAGTTTATTTTTAACATGCCACTTGCATTAAACTCAAATACAGTGGAAACCGTTTAAGAGGATATTGCACTGTTTACGGAAGGAAATCACCTTCCCAAAAAAGACATTTTTTTTTTGTTTGCTTTGGCTGTTTTTACAACTCTCAACAATCTACCATCTTTCAAATATGGAAGTGGGGCAAAGAGCCATTTGATTTCATATTTTCATCTTGAACATTTCGAAATTTGTAAAAGTGTGTTTAATTTGCGAAAATTTGCCAAGTTTAATGTATGTTGAGTGATTTCTGACTCTAGCCGATATACGACTCTAGCTGGTATGTGATCGGCGAGATGCATTGTTTGAATAATCTGCGTGTATTTTGATTATTTGCTTCATTTTATAAAAATCTGTCTATCTATCAATAAGAGAGCTGTGAAAGAGAAATGTGAATTTATAGTGAAATATATAGAGAAAAAATCTACCCTCTCCCCCGTATAATTACTTATAATACTTCTAAACACCATTAATTTATAAAATCGCCGTAGACATTAATTTTGAAAAGGGCTCCACAAGTCAAAAAATTGGGAAACACTGTTTTAGGGAATGTCACCGTCTTTGCTTGTACCACCACAATTGGATTTACTTTTGACCTTTTGTACTCTTTCTTAAGTGTACCCACATGTCTACAAATTAGAGATGGGTCGTTCATGAACGAACCGGCTCACTGAGCCGGCTCAGTACACTGACCGAAGTGACACGGTTCACAAAATTTAAATGAGCCGGCTCACGGTTCACTGTATAGTTTCAAGTTTCAAGGATACGATTGGTCGGGCGATTGTGAGCAGTGACCGGAGTGATCCAGATCTGGATCGATGTCATGTTGAACTTCGCGAGAACTCTGCTTGTAATGTATTATCATAAAGTGTATTTTGTCATCAGTTTGTAGGGCAGTGCATTTGAAACTAATAGGCTTAGTATGTATTTTCTTACAACCATACTATATAAAAATATTAAAAATATTGCCCAAATCCCAGATGTCCGATTTATAAGGGCAATAAACATCGCCATAAACTTAACACATCTGGTTTAAAATACAGTAGCTACATAAAGTGAATTGTTTCAAAAATGTTAGATAAGAGCCGGAGCTAAGCGACGTTCTACCTACGAGCGAACGACCGACAACTGACTGACCTGTGTCTCGGGATCATGTTTACAGTTCATATATTGCAAGAACCGGCTCTAAGCAAGAGCCGGCTCTAAGCGACGTTCTACCTACGACCGAACGACCGAACGACCGACCGACCTGTGTCTCGGGATCATGTTTACAGTTCATATATTGCAAGAACTGGCTCTAAGCAAGAGCCGGTTCTAAGCGACGTTCTACCTACGAACTAACGACCGACCTATGTCTCGGAAACATGTTTACTTAACCGGATTACTGAGCCGGATCAATGAACCGGCTCAACAAACTGAACGACCTCCACTGATCCGGTTCCGCAAACTGAGCCGAAATTCCCATCTCTACTACAAATCACCACCTTCCCATAGAACCCCATCATCTCTCTACGATGAGCTGTTTTGGATGAGTAATCCCGAAAAACACTGAACTTAATTAAAAAGTGTGTAGATAACATGAATGTAAATATAAACTGTTATATTTAGAACACATAATTATTAAAATAAAAAACAGGAGTGATGTGACGTGAACAGTAATAATGTTAACATCTTCTGAAAACTAGATTTACATATAAATTCGTTACTGAAGAATTTCCTGTTTTTTTCTGGAGAATTCTGAAGTGTACTTCCTATTTCTTTTTCCCTCTTAATTTTTCCTGTTCCCTTTAACCGCGAATGTTATTACTGCATCTAAAAATATACGAATAAAATACATATTTTGACAAGAATTTTTATAAAAATACTTTTTTGTTATTAAAATCTTAATTTATAATTATTATCTAATACAATTTGTTGAAGGGAATGAACAACAGTATAATTATTACAAATATCTTATACAAAACTAACAATCCGAAACAAAATTAGTAACAATCTATAAATCAGAATTTGCCATGAATTTTTATCTATTTAATATGATATTTTTTACTGTAAAAAATCAGCTGTGGCCACCACAGGACCGACCGCCATCACAAAGTATTTCTTTAATTTATGCTGTTTTATCAAAAAATTTCTCAAATAAAAGTTGTTAGTTATTGCTTTTATAGCAACTTTTGTTAAATACATTTTGTCGAAATATTTTTCTGTTATGAAATATTCGCAAAAATCTTACAACCGACACGAGTAAACTCCCATTCCTAGTTAACCGATTTTTACCAAAAGTTAATCAACTCGTGCCATTGATGTCAAAAGCTTAAATATGAAGTTTCATAAAAATCCTTTCAGCCGAATTTGCTCTGCACGTGTACTAGGACAGACTGACAGACCGACCGACAAACAGACCGACAGACAGACAGACAAACAGATCGACAGACATCATGCTAAAAATAGTCAAAATGTTGTGTGGGGACCTCAATTCGTGGAGATCCATCGAAATCTCGAAATGACAAAATCGGTATGATCACAATACCTCCCTTATATATATTGGCGGTCGGTAAAAAGACTGTTATGCAAGCGCGCACCCAGAAAGGGCTCAGGTGCTTGAGCCCCCCCACAGGGCTTTTAAAACATGTGGCTGGTATGGTTGTTACGCAAGTGACTTTTTTTTTTAGGTCATCACTTGTATTTTAGAAGTGAGGACCTTTTTTTTGGTAGTGTAGAAGTAAACCTTTTTCATAATTTAAATAATTTCGTTTTCTGCCCTCCCCCAACTAAAAATTTATGGGTGCGTGCCAGCTGTTATGCAATTGGAAATAACCAAATGGCATTATGGTCACTATCTTATAAACCAGTCGACGTATATCTGCGTACGATGCGGCAAATTGTAACTAAATCTTTATTCTACAAATTTGTTTGTTATTTTGTTCTATTTTGAAAATTACTTATAGTTATTGTACTTGGTGGTATATTTTAGCCGCCATCTTGAATCTTCCGAAATTCACAAATATGAGCTTCGAGTACACATGATTTAATTTTCTTAAGGAACACGTGTACCAAGAGGAGTTCCATTATCATCAAGTATAGTATTTTTCGATGAAGGTTCTGAACTATAAATAATCATGTCAAAAATAATGTTGACGTATTTGAACATTTTGTACATTTGAAAATACATTTAAAAAATTACAGAACATTGTTGTCTGATAGCTAATATTAAGTTATTGAGCTATTACTTTTTTGCGATAATTTTTTCTACAGTTAAAAATATCCTATTATATAGGTAAAAATTCGTTGTAAAATTTTGATGTATAGATTATTGCTAATTTTATTTTAGATTGTTAATTTTTTATAAGAAATTTTGTGGGGGTTATACGTACCTTTAGAGAGTAATATAGTCGGAGGGTACAAGCTCGGGTGAATTCGGGAGATCGGGTAAAACATCCTAACCAAAATGCAACAATTTTTGCCAGGTCGTAAAACACAACGTTTTTTCTATTGACCAGTTCTGGACAATTTTTTCAACTGTCTTCATTGTTGCAAATTGGCTTATTGGCAAATTGGCAAATATTTTACCTCATCCGCAATATTCACCAGATTTTTCACCCTTAGATTATCACTTATTTTGCTTCCTACAAAATTATTTTATTGACTAAAATTACAACTCTATGATGGACTGCAAAAACAGTCTTGAAGTTTTTAAGCGAAAATTACGAGAAATTGAAAGAAGGTGGAGGTCATCGAAAAAATGTATGTCAGTATATTGCAAGGTTGATATAAATTTTAAAAGAAACACTGAATCTTTCCTTCAATATCGTTTATTAGAAAACTACATATATATTTTGAATGCATTAATCAGTAGCACAGTCCATGGCAGTAGAAATGTTTTTCTAGATTTTCAATGAACGATATTAAAAGATTCAGTGTTTTTATATTTTAACCTTAAAATTTAATTAAAGATTTATTGTTATAAATTTTGAAAATTCGTGTTGTAATATACATTAAAATACATACGAATATTCCGAACAACCGAGTAATAATTTAAGTACTTAAATTAACTTTTTTCTCGATCTGAAATATGTATATGAAATAATATAGAACAGAGTGAGTTATTTTGATATTTGGCTGAAAGCTGTAAATAGCAATTCGTACCCTCCGCATAAGGAGGAAATATTGGTCTGATTTCTAGCGATTATGTATAAGCATGTACAATATTCAAATGTTTGGGGCTAGGGCTGATCGAATCGTAGAATATATGCTTGCTTCAACAGTACTGGAAATAGCTTCCTTCGTCGAAAGGAAGGGTCTTTTCAAACACACTATCTACCTACTATATTATGCACGCGCCACTTTTAGTTAAAATTTCAGCAAACCCCTGAAAACGACCTGACACTCAAATCCCAAAACACAACTAATTTTTTAAACAAAATCTTTTCCAGCTTTATTTTTTCAACAATATTTTTGTATTTATTTATACAGATAGCATCATGTCGCTTTAAAACACAACCATATATATTTCTGAACAGTATCCAATTTTTATATTAACAGTTTTTTTAAAGAGTGAAATGGAAATAATACTATTTGAATAAATAACAAAAACTTGCATAAAATTATAGTATTACTTGTTATTATGGCAATAAAATCTTAGAATTCAAGCCAAATAGTCTTGGATCGCAACAAAATGATCATCTAGAATGATAATTTTGAGAATAAACTTGTGCAAGACAAATAAATGACTAATTATAATTTTAGTTATGAAAACAATCCGCAATTAATTTTTTAATTTCCTGCGTATGAGAAGAAGTGACGAAGTGGAGTGAGAAACAATTTCAAAAAAAGGGACAAAAATCATTTATTTTACCACGTTTGATAGAAAAATTCCCGGAATGCGCTTTGCGAAATATTTAGTAAGTAGCTAGTAGCTAGTTTGTTCGTGACTAAGATAGCTACTGTAAATGCTTAAGATTGAACTAGCCCTAGTACTCGCGCTAGTAGTTGGGATAGGATAGTGGTTTTGCAGACAAGATACTATTCCACTAGCCTTCCACCACCACTACATTTTTCATTGTTCGGAGTTCTCTCATGTTGACAAAACCAATATAAACAACAATTGTAGAAGTTTTTGTTGTTATTTACTTTAAAAAATCGGTCTTATGTATGATAGTTTTTATTACTTTTATGCTTAAATGTAACTATTTTATTGATAGAGATGTATGAAACTGTGACAAAATAGTAACCGCAACCAGCAAAATTGGCAGGCTCCACTCTACCTGGTATTCATAGACTTTAAGCAAGCATTCGACAGGGTCAGTCAAGAGGCACTCTGGAATATCTTGGATTATGTTGGGGACCCTATTAAAATAATTAACCTATTAAAAGAACTATACCGTGAAACAAGTTTGCAAGTTGTGTATAATGGGATGAGAAGTAAAAGTATTGCCGTGAAAAGCGGAGTTAAGCAAAGCCATCTGCTATCTCCTCTGCTATTTAACATCGTGTTGGACTGGATTCTTCGTAATGCTCTCACAGAACACAGAGGCATACGGTGGGACTTCCAAAACCGTTTGGAAGATTTGAGCTATGCAGACGATATATGCCTTCTGTCACATAATTATGAAGATATGCAAGCCAAACTTGAAAGTATGAAAGTACTTTGGCAAATTTAGTTGGCTTATGCATAAATAAAGCGAAAACCAAAGTAATGCGGATTGGTACCTATAATATCAACAGATTTTCCATTAACGGTGAAGACTTAGAAGATGAGTAAGAATTTCGCTACCTTGGTAGTGCAATAACGAGAGATGGAGGAACTATAAGGGATGTGAACTACAGAATACTTGAAGCTCAACAAGCATTCGCCTTGTTGAAATAAGTCTGGAAATCCAAGATCTCTCGTAACACTAAGGTACGCATATTTAAAACCAATGTAAAATCAGTTCTGATGTATGGCTGCGAAACTTGAAAGTCACTAAAGAAATTACCCATAAATTCCAACAGTCAAAAAAATAGTACTTGGTCAAATCATATTCCCAATACTCATCTTTGGGAATCGACAGCGCAAAAACCTATCCACTTGGAAATCCAGGCAAGAAAGTGGAACTGGATTGGGAAAAGAGAATGGCATTAGAGTGGAACCCTCAGGGAAGCCGTCGTAGAGGTCGCCCTGTATCCACATGGAGGAGAACAATATACAAAGAACTTGATATCCACGAAACTACCTGGCGCCACGTGAAGAGGCTTGCTCTTCACAGTCCCCGATGGCGCGAGTTTGTAAAGGTCCTATGCTCCAGCGAGAATATCTAGGACACAATATATATATATAACAAGCAAAATGAAACTACCCTTCCAAATACGGAAAATCCGATCCAAAAGGGCTCGTCTGTATTTGTTAAGTCTAAAAGTACATTTTGTTCGTATCAACCCCTAAAAATATTGCAAAATATCTAAAATCGCGATTGCTCAAATAATTAAAAATAACCCCTATGCGGTTGGGAACATTGAGAAAAAAGTGGTCAGCCGCTTTCGACTGTCCATTTCACCCCTCCTGTGGTCAGAGCAAAATTATTAAAAAAGAAAATCGTGACAAACCTACTAGTAAATAAATAAATAAATAAATAAATAAATAAATAAATAAAATAAAATTTAGCTTGAACACTATATCAACACGGATTGCTATATATGAGGTTTAGTTGGGGAAATCCATCGGGATGAAAAATATCGCGAAAAGAACGAAATCACAAAATCCAGAAAAAATAGAACTTCCCCTAAGCAGTAATGAAAATTCTGAAAAAATTTGGTTAGCCACCTTCGGCGAACTCTACCCTATCCCTGAGGGTAGATTTTATACGTTGTTCCCCCTAAAAAATCGAGATATGTTGAAAATTGCATATCCTAGTAAATTCAAAACTATCCCAAAGCAGGGAAAATCGGGGAGAAAAGTATTCTGTGAGCTTCGGCACTCCCAATAAAATCACGATTTTTCAGAAAAACACCCCTATGTGGAAGGCAAAATCCAAAATAAAGTAGTCAGACATCTTTAGATGGGTCTTCCCTTACCTTAATGCAAGATCAAGAAAAATTAAAGACCTCGTAGGAAAATAAATATTAGCCTAAACATTGAAAAATCCGGATTCGCTGCCTACGCCGTTCTGTTTTTCAAAAACGGTCAACCCGTATAAAGATAGTGTCACTTTGTGTGTTTTGGGATAGTTCAGTCGACGGGATAGTAAAATACCGTGTTGCGTGTAAGCACCTACTATCCTAGTTACGACACATAGGCGGCATTATACCTGTCAAATTCATGTTGATGCGTGATTTAAAAAAACAAATTTATTATGAATTTTTCCACATTTAGTAAAATAAATAAAAAAACTGAAAATATCAAAATCGATTGCAAAAGATTGCATTCGAAGTGGGTACATATTCTCTTTCGATTGATACCATTACGGAGGTTGTAAGTTAATATGGAGAGCAGCCATCGCAAAAAAATGTAGATTTAAATGTTTTTCTCTTATGTTCCGGGCTAAAAGTTGTCACACTGTATAACAAGATGGAGGACTTGTGTGAGTGAGACCACAAGTTAACAGGACTGACGGTGTCCTAGAAGAGAATAAATTAATTGGTTAAAATTTTTGGCGCACATCATTTACGGCTATGATCGCATTGTAAGAGAAACAACTGATGAAAATGTTGATACGATAATGTTGTGAACTAATGTTTCCTTCAGAAAATTGTTAATAAATAATGTATCAGAGTATTAAGGTTCTTATTCAAACTATTATTAAAATTATTCATAAAATTGGAATACTAATAGTTCGTAAATCAATGTAATTTGGTTTAATAATGGTTCTGAGAGAAGGGTAAATATGTTTCGCAAAGATTATGTAATATTCATGGAAAACGGGACTGATAAATATTTATTATTTGTTAAAAGTTAGAACTGAAAAGTGTTGAGACGTACTGAAATATAGCAATTTAAAAATCAATTTTCACAAACGCGGTTCGCTGTTAATAGTGTTTTCTTATTAAAGTTCAAAAATCTAGATATTAATAGCGTTCAGGTTGGAATGTTCAATTTCACTTCAGACGGCGCGTCAAAACTAATCTTACAAACGACTCATAACCATAACAATTATTACGATTTTATTAAATGGTGGCTCCACCTAAATTGCAAATATTTATTTAATGCTGTTTCAGATTACTTAGATTTGGGTTAAATTAGACTAATATCTGTATACATGTATATAGAGAGCAGTGTCGCATCGTGGAAACCTCTAATGGAGGTGCAGCAACCAGAAGTGTAATTATGATTTTCTTTCGAGAAAGAAAATCATTATTAAGGTTTTAAACATATACGTTAAGAAATAAAACCATATAAAATATATTAGCGGGGACCGGAAAGAAATACCTTATTTTTGAGTACGTAATAATTTTTTTCAAAAATTTTATTATGTATAGTTACAAAATATAATTTTTGCTATTCCGTTACGAAACATTGACATTTCTTTATTATTTTGTATGTCAAATTGGCACCCATTTCTAGGGCCCTGCGCGGATAAGTTTTCTGTATCCGCATCCGATCCGCATCCGCACATCCAGAATCCGCATCCGATACGCATCCGCAGATTTTGTAAATTAAAAATCCGCATCCAATCCGCATCCGCAAAAATATTCGCACAACATTTGTTGTCAGTTTGGAAATAACTATGATGTTTCGCCTACAATAAGTATGAAAAAATAGATATTTGGAAAAAATTGCGGAATTTTTTTCGTTTTATCAAAAAATGTCTCAAATAAAAGTTGTTAGTTATTGCTTTTATAATAACTTTTGTTAAATACATTTTTTCGAAATATTTCTCTGTCGTAAAATATTCGCAAAAATCTTAAAATCGACACGAGTAAACTCCATTTCTAGTCAACCGATTTTTACCAAAATTTGATCTCGTGCCACTGATGTCAAAAGCTTAAATATGGAGTTTCATAAAAATCCTTTTAGGCGAATTTGCTCTGCACGTGTACACAGACCGACAGACATCATGCTAAAAATAGTCAAAACGTTATGTAGGGACCTCAATTCGTGGAGATCCATCAAAATCTCGAAATGTCAAAATCTGTACGATCACAATACCTCCCTTATAAATGTTGACGGTCGGTAAAAATAAGGATGTTAATTACGACTCTCTTAAACTAAGTTTATATAAAATGTAAAACTTTAAACAGCAATATGTCAGAAACTTAGTTTTTTAAGATATCTCACAATAATTGTTTTAGAGAAGAGTTTAATTTATCACATTTATGGCCAATCAATAAAAAGAAAAGAGCTATAAGACCAGCAAATGTTAAAAACTAAATACTTAAAATCATCTCATTAAAAGATGAAAGTTTTATGACGATTTCAAACAATTTAAAATCTTTATTTTTTTTTAAATTTAATGATCTGCATAGGTTTTTAAATGTGGAAAATGACAATGGTTAATTTTTACCAATTTTTCCAAAAATGCCAAATAAGGCGAAACATTAAATAATTATTGTTAAATTCATAAACTGGCAATAATTCCAAAGAAATTATTTTTCTACGACTGTTATATAAAGTATAATACATTTAAGTATTTAAGTAAGCATAAAGTAGGTCTTAAGAGTTTAAAGACCTAAAGAGCAAAAATAAATAAAAAGCGTAAAAAAAGTGTGGTAACGTGTCTTTATTTTACCTATACCGTAAGTACAATCCAAATGCCAGCGATTCATTTTTGGGGTTCTAAACGCCTCTTTCATGAACGCGGATATTGCGGATAGACGGTTTATGATATTTTATCTGCATCCGCACGATTGAAATGATAATTTATCCGCATCCGCAGAAAAATGGCGGATATCCGCGGATAATCCGTGGATAACTGCGGATTTGCAGGACCCATTTCCAAACTTCCACTCCTAACAAGTTAGGAAATAAAGGCAACAAATGCTTCTTTGTTGAAACTTATCTATATAAATGACTGTTTATAAAAAAACTGTTTATAAAACAATTTGTTTTACCATGGTAACGAATTCTCAGATGTCTGTTACTTCTCAGGTAAATGTATTATCAAAACTTTTAATTTCTTATTATTTTATAAATTTTTCGACAAAATTACAAAGCCATGTATATCACGCGTTACGAAATGGCAGGTTTTTTACACACATGTTGAAATACTCGCTACGCTCGTGTTCCAATTCTTATATCTGATCTAAAAAATCCGCTCATTCCGTAACTTGTAATACAAATAGCTATACCATCATTATTTATTACGGCTTCCCAATATTGTACTAATTTTTCGATGCCCTCTCTATAGGAGTTTTCTAGTTTTGACTTTAAATAACTGATCAGGCGATTTTCTGCATCGGTGAAATTTCGAAATTATTTATCTCTGAGTGTATGTTCTATAAACCTAAATAGGTGAAAATAGAAAGGCACGAGAGTAGGTGAATACGGTGGATTTGGAATATTATCCCTGTTTTTTTTTTTTTTTTTAAGAAATTGTTCTTCATGAACATGCCACGCATGCAAGAAGATTAAAAACCACTGTTGCAAGATGTAGATATATAGTTTAATCAAAAATACAGATTACAAATGCTTTTTCTATTTCAGAATTTTTTAAAACGTACTTCTTCAACAAAGTTTAGGTGGTAACAACTTATGTTGGATATTAATATCCTGATTTTAGTGAAGATATATCCATCTTATTTTAGTTTTTTTTTTTTTTTTGTGTCTCTTTAATAGTTGAAATATTTGGAATCTGTAGAATCTCGTAAAGTGTATTTGTTTACAAAATTGATCGCATTTCACTAGGTAAAGTGAAAAGTGTCACAAGTCAAAAGAGGGGTGCAATTTTAAGCCTGCGGGGATACGAAGCATCATCAATAAGTAAACGTTGCTCATCCCTCCCGAGCACAGTCAGTCAATATCGAACTAACATGTGCATACAGGAATATTTCTTCCGATTGACAAGAATAAAATTATTTTTGGATAATATAACATATTTTAGAAAATAAAAAAATTCAATTCTACCATCAGTTTTATGGAGATAATGACAACCTTTAGTGCATCTCAAATTTTCAATAAATACAGAATTTTAGCCAATTTTATTCAACTTTGATAGATTCTCAATGCAGTGGCATAATTGACTGTACTAGTTGGCGCCATGTCTGATAATAGTGATAAACAGGAACTGAGAACGAAAAGAATACTACTCGTTTCCATTCGGAAAGAAAACGAAAAATATCGTTTCTGTTCTTTACGTTACTCGTAAGAACTTACTTCATTAAGTTCTCGTCTGTTATATTCCTTTGAAACCGGTTTTAATTTTAACCTAAACTAAAAACTGGCATTACTATACATAATATTATTAACTTTTAGAAAATGAAACTGATGCCCGGTTGCATAAAAATCTTAAAACTAGATGTAAACTAAAACTCGATGTAAAACACAAAATTGCTTACCAACGCAATGAGTTTTGAGTTTTTGCTTACATGATGTATTAGACTTTTAGGCTGCTCGTCCTTTTGACTCGTTTTCATCCGATCCGATCAGATCAGATTTCAGACGACAAGCTGTGAACGATCCCATCACAGCAAAATGAATTGAAGCGCGTCCTTTAGATGCGTTTTCATCCGATCCGATCCGAACAGAACAGATTTCGGACGAAAAACTGCGACCGATCCCATCACAGCAAAATAAATTGAAGGTCGTCCAGTGGATGTGAAGTTATCGGTCCGATTTTGTACGAACACAGCCGACGTGCCAACAATCTCATTTTGATGGGATTTTACATGAGAATTCATGCGAATGAGGGGAATTTCAAACATATTTATCATATACAGTGCACGCCGCTTAATGTGATCACATCGAGACTCGGGGTTTTTGATTGCAATAACTGATTGATAATATTATCCGAAAAAAAAAAAGAACACAAAACATGAACATAAAATGTAAACAAAAGAAAAAATATTAAAATTCGGCATACCTTAAATTTCCTTGGCCCGCTGCGAGTATTTTTTTATGAACAAGTGTTATATAATAATTGCGACTATTGTATAATTTACCTTAAAGTCGTACTAAGACGTTCTTCTGGTGAAATAGTTACACGAAAATTAGATTTTTTCTTTATTGTTGGACTGATAGCATCCAAAATGTAATGGAAAGTGTCTTGATTCAATCGGTGATAATCAAAACAAATTTTTTCGTCTATTTTTAAATTCTTCATATAGATAATGAAATTCCCCAAGACTATTTCTTTTCTCTAATATATGATTAGTCCAGCATTCTTCTCTCTTTCTCTGAAATCGGCGGCTAACTAAATAAGAGTTCTCCAAAAAAATAAGGTTATCCATTGCACAACTTGTTTTCAGAGCTTGTTGAAATAAATGAATTCTCCCATTCGCGTCGCATCTGACGCGTTCCGCGTCCAGTGGACGATATGCGAAAAGGTTCGGATCGGATCGGATCGGATGAAAACGCATCCATAGGACGAGCTGTCTTGTCCTACGAAATCTGTTCGGATCGAATCGGATCTGATCTGATTGGATTGGATGGGATGAAAACGCATCCAAAGGACGAACAGCCTTATGCAACTGGGTATTAGTTTATAATAGGGCTATTCGGCTACATGCTCCTAACATATAGCCAAACAGTACTTACATTCAAAAGTTCAAAAGAAACCAAATGATATGTGCACAATTTCTACCTGCAGGAAGTATTGAAAAGTTCTACCTGCGGGAAGTAGTATATAACAGCGTTTCTCAACTGAAAACGTACCGAGGACCACAAAAAATAAATGTACTATTAAACAAGTTTGTATATATAGACTCTATTGCAAGTCTATTGTATATATAGACTCTACATATAATATCTCAGTAATAAAAAATCACTGAAAAATGAACAAATTATCATAAAAATGTTAACAAAAAATCTCAAAAATAACCATTTATAAGCATTTCGCGGACCACTAAAATTTTGCTAGGGACCACCGGGTTGAAAAACACTAGTATATAAGATGTTAAATAAAATTATTTTGTGTTTTTTTTAAATTTAAACCTCAAACAAGTATGACAGTTATTACTTAATTTTAGTAAAATTCAAATTCAATTTATTACAATAAGAGGTAGAATATTCATAAGACAAATATTTATTTTGAACATAACGAATCAGGGCAGATTGTTTAATGGTTAATTTTAATTCATAACAATTTAATAATAAATTTGACTTTTTAGAGGCTAAATAAAGCGCAAGGATTTTTTAATACACAGTTAAGTGTTGCTTCATAAAAAAATAAAATGGGTATTTGTCAGAAAAAAACTCGTAGTATTAATTTATTTATCACACTGTAAACTGAAGAACATTAAGTTAAATTGGTTAAAACCGTTATTAAATATTATCGATTTCCTTTTCGTTCTTACAAAAAGACAAAATATCTTGGCAGTTTTCGTTTCCTTTTTTTTAATTTCTGTTCATATTGGAATTTCGTTCTTTCTTTCTCAGTACCTGATTAACAGAAATATTATCAGTTATTGTATAAAATAACCGAATTTAGACTTTAACAGTAACATATATATTGTTACGTGGTTGTGATTTTAAATCTTTATTAAATTCCTTAAATATTGGACTTATCCACCAGTTAATCCACAGTTAACTGTTCCAGGTATAACCTCATATAGTCCAGACTAGTCCAGGTATTCGATTAACTAATTCACTTATGGCCGGTTGCTAAAGCAAGAATTATTTCTAACTCAAGTTAAAATCATTTGTTTTTGTATGTTGTAGCTCTTTTATAGAGGACCATAAAACGTTCCATAGATTTCTAGAAATTTCGGGTAACTAAATGCTCACTATCCGTTTCAAGGCTACTATATTCTTTGGCATGGCCGTATTCGTAACAATATTGTTTATAGAATCACACTTTTGTATCGCGGCACACCGATTGTAAATCACTGGTACACAAGATACCTGATACATGACCGAATAAGATGCCAAAGAAGGGAAAGAAATATTTTTATTAATAATACGTGAATATAAAAACGTTAAAAGTAACTTTTACTAGAACATTTTTTATTTTAACAAATAGATAAACAGTGTACAACTGTCAAATTAGTCAAAAAATATCACCTTAACCCGTAGTATGAAATTCTGCATAAACATTTTTTTTGTAGACTTGGATATAATACTGTAAGTAATTCAGTTATAAAATCAAACGGTTGGACAGTGTAAGAAGTTTTCTTTTAGTTCATAAATATCACATCCTTCTTCAGGAAAATGCTTAGTGACTCCTGAAATCTCTCGCGATAAAAATAGTAGATAGGAGGATATGACTCCTTGATCGTTACCACTACCGAGTAACTCGATCACACAAGATCAAACCGCTCTAAATCCTCTTATCCTTCTGAAAGAGGGATAATGTATGTATTCATAAAATCAAAGAGAACTCCTCTAAAACACTTGTCAAAAGAGATACGGTGCATTTTCATATTTTGCCCACGGCAATAAGTATTACTATTCCGCCCTTATGATACTTGAATTGCTAAAATATACTTTTAATGTCCATTTCAAATGTAGAATTGATTTTCGACATTCCTTTCTCGCATTTCTCTCACAAACTTTAGGTCACATCACTGCTGGATAAAGTCAATGTGGGGCCTTTAGCATGTGTTATAATGGGTCCCTAAATTAAAAATTACACACTAATTATAAAACAATTATTTAGTTACATAGTTAAATAATGGCTGCCAACCAATCTTCTAAACTTTAAGAGAGAGAGAGAGAGTTAGATAAAGTTTTTATTTATTTATTTTTTTTTAAATAGTCAAACAACCCAGATTTCAAATAACAAGACAAAAGTGCGATTTAAAAGCGTGTTTTTTTTTTTAGCAAAGTGTAAGCAAATTTTTTAATGATACCGATTTCATGTGGAGTGCTTATTGGAGAAATATTTTTTGATCTGTTTTGACCCATTGGATCCTTTTTAGTTTTGGAAATAACCTTTCTCCTTGACAGTTTGACAATAGATGCAAAAGGCAGTTTGTACAATTGGAAAATAAGCCTTCAAAGAATGGTTAGTTATCAAACGGTGTAACTGTTAAGCTGCGTCCATACTATGCCAATTGGCAATACTAACTGCCAAGCGAAATGGTTTTGGCAGTTGACAGGGACGTCCACACTGTTTACTCAGGGTAGAGCGCATTACTTTGTTATCAAGCCTTAGTCAGCATAGTTTGTGAAATACGTGTTATTTTCCCAAGTTATATTTGTAAGTCGCTTGGCACAGTTGGCACGTCCACACTATAAGCGTCAACGCGGCTTTCTTTGAACCGATTTCTTTGATCAGTTGGTTTGCCACTGGCATGTCGCGCGGCCGGTTGGTATAAAACGACACGTCCACACTTATGCAGCTTTGCAAATTGGTATAGTGAGGACACAGCTTAAGTCTTTTTGGCGTCAATTTATGAAGCAAGAATATTTTTCAGCTGCTCAATAAATTACAAAAATTCTTCACTAAGACTTTCTTCCAGGTATACCGGATAGGATTTGATGATGAAAGCCTACTAGAGTTTATTACTGTATGAATTTAAGAGCAAGCGCTGGGTGTTTTTTTTTTTTTTTTGTTTTTGAGAATTATTTATTATTACGATATTGTGAATGCTTGCGTTGATTATTATTACGAAAAATTAAATATTTTTTCATTTTCTGTTTTTGAGGTGGCGCAAAATTACAACCAAAGCAAATGCCGCCACTAGTAGGTAGAGTAGCATATGCTACGGATCTCGCACAAACTATAGACCTGTGTTTCTCAACCAAAAACGTAGCACGGACCAGTATAATATTTTAATTTTCTACCGCGAACCACAAAAAATAAATGTACTATTAAACAAATTTCTTGTATATTGTACTGTACATCTATATAATGTCTCAATAATAAAAAATTACTGAAAAATGAACAAAAATCACAGAAAATCGACAAAAGAACATAAAAAAAATCTCAAAAATAATAATTTATAAGCCTTTCGCGGGCCACTAAAATTTTGCTAAGGACCACCGGTTGAGAAACACTGCTATAGACGATATTAAGTATAATTCTGAACTTGCAGCTACAAAGTCATCTTGCTAACAAAGTAAGAACAGACAAACATTTTTCTTTATGTACTTGTATGCTCGTAGAGCCGTCTTTCTGGGGTATGCACGCAAAAATGATTACAGCTAATCACAAAAGCTACAATCATCTGTTACATCCATTTAAACCTGAAGAGATTGTAAAGAAATTATCAGAACTTATCAAATCGTATCAGGAAGATTTGGATGAATGCAATTTATTGAACTGCTGAAACTTCTTCTTGCTTCATATATTGGCGCCTAAAGACCTTGTGGCCAGTTATACGTTATACCAATGTTTCTCAAACTGTGTAACTTTTCATGCACACAAAATTTCATTAGTATTAATAGCTGGACTTTCACAAAAAAAAAATGATGTTGGTGATCCGCGGTTAGTGTGGAATTCTGAAAGTGGTCCGCAACTGCCGATAGTTTGAGAAACACTGCGTTATACAATTTGATAACAATTCTTTGGAGTTACAAAATGCAAAAATTGCCTTTCGCATTTATTAGTCTCGTGAGTACCAACTGTGAAAGAAAAAGGTCATTTTTAAAACTAAAAAGGTTTAAAAATAAGCTACGGGTTAAGCACAATGGTTTTAAACAGATTGAACAATCTTTCTCTGATGAGAAGAAAACGAAATCCTACATGAAATCGACATTTCCAGTATTAATAAATTTGCTTATACTAAATCTAGAAAATATAATTTTTAAATTGCACCGTTCTGATAATTTTAAATTATATGGATTATTTCATTATAAAGTATTATGTAACTATGAAAATAAATAATTGTTTAAAATTTTTTTAATTTAAGGTCCCCTTTATAACACATTCTAGAGGCGCCGTACAGGCTTTATCCGGCATTGGCGGTAGTTCAGCAGAAATGAGTATTGCAAGTTTTGTTTTATTCTTCAAAATACTTATGAGATTTACTAAGAAATTTCATCTTCAATAGCCTTAAAAGCTACTCAATAAATATATTTAAATAGTAACACGGTTTGGTAATTTAATCATGGCGGCAAAAAACATGTAATGTTATGCTTGGTTCAAGCAGGTAACTCAGTCAATTTATTCGAAACAGACGTACAGATCTTACTAATGAACAGAAATCCTGTTACGGCGTCGTCGCCGCCATACTCACGAGTAAACTTACGTCAATAATCTAACGCGCTCTTGCTAACAGGTTAAGTCGAACAAAGCAGAAACAGATATGTATGTAGAATAATAATTAAAATTAATTCCTTAATCTTGCCACTTTGAGATTGAAATTAAAGACTAAGGGGCCCAAGTAAGTGATATTTTATTTGATATATGAAATAGGGTGTTCTGAAATTCCCCTCTTTAGTTTACGCCTGTTTTATACGGGGTTTGATCCCATAAAATAGAGAATAGATTCAAGTGGGTGACTACTCGATTTTAGTAACTGGCGATACATAAAAAGCAATGTGCATAAAGGGATGCCACTTTCTTTTGATATAACAATAAAGTATGGAAATTGTGTTTGTTTATGCTTATTTTTTTCCATTCTCGATTATCGCTCGCAGGGGTATGTTACAAAAAAAAATCTTTACTTCAAAAATAAAATACTGCGAGACATCTACATTTTTACATTCACATATACCATTCTTGCGTTGGAAAATTATGTAATTGTAAATTATGTTACTATGATGTGTAAAGTTTTCAATATTGAGTTTCTTCCTCTTCTTCTCTTGCCTTATTTGATCCAAAAGCTGGTTAACATCATGATCATCCGTATCTAAATTAAGCCATACATAATAATACTTACTTATTTAAGGACAATTTGGACATCCAAATTAAAGTCTAATCGGTTTTAATGTTTTTGGTTTTAAATCATTTAACTTATGCACCTATATGTGACTTGGGAAACAATGAAAGTGTTCTGTGTGACAAATTAGAACGCGGTTTGAATATTTTTAATTTTTACGAATGTATATCGCATTTCAGTTAATAACTACTAAATGAACTAATCACAAGCCTATTAGAAAACGTTAATTTTGACAATTGTGTTTTGAATGCCACTTTCTTTTGTTACTGACATCTTAATACTGTTTCATTTACTCTAATTTAACTGGTAAATCGAGTATATATGAACGCCATTGTGTTTTAATTGTTTTAAAAATGATTAAAAAATAGATTTACCTTAATTTTGATGTCTAAATGGGCCTTTACTTAATTCTAAATCCTTTTTACCATTTTCTGTTGTCAGGCTGTTGGCATTAATCATATGGTGTCCTCTATATTTCTTGCCACTTCTTTTTGTCTTGTGTGAAAATCTTGTATTTACGCATTTATCCCTCTTATTACTGCTGCTCTTAGGGTGGATCGCGGTTAAGTTTGTATTTTAAAAGTCGATCGCGTGGAAAAATTAGTGAGCACCATTGAGCACCAGTGAGACTTATCTGAATTATCATTTATTCCCTTAGGAATAAATGATAATCACTTGGCGCATGGTCAGGACTGTATGATGAATGTGGAAAAATGTTAATTACATTCGTCAAGTCTATTATATATATATATATATATATATATATATATATATATATATATATATATATATATATATATATATATATATATATATATATATATATATATATATATATATATATATATATATATATATATATATATATATATATATAATAGACTTGACGAATGTAATTAACATTTTTCCACATTCATCATACAGTCCTGACCATGCGCCAAGTGATTATCATTTATTCCTAAGGGAATAAATGATAATTCAGATAAGTCTGAAGGCCTTTATTGGTGATAGACGACTGGAAAATGATGACAAAGTGAAAACAACTTTGACAACGACAAATTGAATCATTTTTATAATAAAACTATCCAAAAACTCTTCACAAGATCTCACAAGTATCTACAAGTCACAAGTATCTCAATCAAAATGGTGATTATGTATAAAACATACCCATCTCTATGTATTCTACTGTAGAAGAAGGGAAGTCCGGGGAGAAAATATTTAGAAAATGCTTTAAAATAATAGCATTTTAAGCGTATTTTTGTCTTCGCGGTCTACATTTCCAATGACCGCCTACGTGCGTGGAAATGTGTGGTGCGAAATAAATTAAGTTTTAATTTGTGGTTATACTTATTTGATAAAGACAAAAATTTAATAAATATTCATTCTTGTTATTCTTCTTCTTTTGGGCACTGTTAGTCGGGTTGACTTTCGGTCTCACTCACGTATGTCCTCTATTTTGATTTATTCATTGTCAGGTCTCACCATGTGTCCTATATACCAGTTCTTGTTAGATCTTCGGTTAGCTGATCTCTCCATCTCTTGCGAGGTCTTCTCACTGCTCGACGAGTATTCATTGATATAATAAATATATGATTTTTACCGACCGCCAACATATATAAGGGGAGGTATTGTGATCATACCGATTTTGACATTTCAAGATTTTGATGGGTCTCCTCGAATTGAGGTCCCTACATTATAACTGTCTGTCTGTCTGTCTGTCTGTCAGTCTGTCTGTCTGTCTGTCTGTCTGTCTGTCTGTCTGTCTGTCTGTCTGTCTGTCTGTCTGTCTGTCTGTCTGTCTGTCTGTCTGTCTGACAGAGGAAAAGGATTATTTTGAAACTTCATATTTAAGCTTTTGACATCAATCGCACGAGTTGACCAACTTTTGGTAAAAAACGGTTGACTAGAAATAGGAGTTTACTCATGTCGATTTTAAGATTTTTGCGAATATTTCACAACAGAAAAATATTTCGAAAAAAATGATTTAACAAAAGTTGCTAAAAAAGCAATAACTAACAACTTTTATTTAAGACATTTTTTGATAAAACGAAAAAAATTTGAAAAATTTTTCGAAATATTTTTCATGTATCTGTTTTTTTCATACTTATATGTGACGTTTCCATGGTCTTGATAAATAATATCTCTGTTAGAAAATATTAGGCCAAGTTATTTCTACTCTGCTGCTAGAATGTATTTTATACAAGTACTTTGTGATGGCGGTCGGTCCTGTGTTGGCTACAGCTTGATTATTTTAGTTTGCAGTGCCGCCTTTAAGTAATATATTTTTGTGTTTGGTTTTAGAGAAATAAAAAAAAAATCAATATAGCGCATACGGCTCACGGGCATTTAGGTGTCCGCGAACCCCCGGTTGAGAAACGCTGGTGTACTAGACTTGAACCCTTGCAAAAAAACCGTCTTGCCACGGAGCCACGATGACTCGTAAAACATTTAAGATTATAATAAAAATTGACTCTTTGAAGAGATTTTTTAAGAGGTTTTTACTAATATCGCTTAATCTAAAGTGGTAGTTTAGCTATTGATGTTTCTTAGTAACATAACTTGGTTACATTTATCCTAGTAATTTGCCGTTGTACTGTTGTGTGCCCTTTGTCATGGATTGTATTTCGTATTTTCCAAAATTATAAATTATAGATTTTATTTTGGTCTAAGAAGAAGGTAATAAAATATGTAAAGAAAAAGAGTAAACAAGATTTGCATAGTCTGTATTGAGAAAGTAATCCCCTTAGTCTTATTGCTTTTTATATATATAGCTGCTTACTTAAATCGAGCAGTGACTATTCCCTAAACAGACACACCCCTCTTTAGAGAAATTTACGGGACACCCTATACATTTCATACATCAAATAAAACATCACTTATATTCAGGCTCTTAGTCCTTAATTTCAATCTGAGAGTGGGAAGATTAAGGGATTTACCGAATCATCAATATTTTAATATTCTTCACCTTTGAGAAAGGAAAAAAGAATTCCATATAAAAAAGGTAATAAAAAAACTTAATTAGAAAAGAATCCTACAAAATCCATTGGATGATTTTGTAAGGTATATTTTAAATCAGTTACTCAATCGGAAGAAAAAAGACAGGGTATAAAATAAAATTAAATGTTGCAGAAATCGTTGCCTTGACTTTCGTATCATAGTTTAGAAGATTTATTTTTTAAAGGTTTTTGGAATAAATCCAAACTGATTTTTATTAAGACTTTAAAAAACTGTAAAAATATATTTATTTATCTAAGCATGCAATAAAGTAAATATTAGAAATATAAAATTAATCCAGAATTCCGAGAAATCTAAATGCAAAATACGCTGTAATGCAAAGTGCTAGAATATTTTCGTAATGCCACAAGAGTACATAATATAAATCGGTTTAACCAGTGTTTCATGAGAATAAATTCGTTAGTATATTTCTCACGAGTAGAAGTTAATGATGTCACATGATCAGAATCCAGAATTCGTACAGTCGCTTCGTTGCCAGTCAGCGTACGTAGAACCATCTACAAACCGTCTTTACATTTGTTTTATGTCATTACTTGGTGCATATTAGAGATGGGAATTTCGGCTCAGTTTGCGGAACCGGATCAGTGGAGGTCATTTAGTTTACTGATCCGGCTCATTGATTCGGCTCATTGATCCGGTTCATTGATCCGGCTCAGTGATCCGGCTCAGTGATCCGACTCAGTGATCTGACTCAGTTATCCGGCTAAATAAACCTGTCCCCGAGAACCAGGTCGGTCGTTGTCAGTTCTCCCACCGTTCAACATGGTTCTTGGTTTGCAATATGTAGACAGAACGTCGCTCAGCCGGCTCTTGCATTATATGAACAGGCAGCGGAAAGCGGAATTGTTTGGTCAAGTGGAATAAATGAAACTTCGGAGTATTTGCCGCTTTATTACGTGTATTCTTGTTAATATTCTTAGCATGAATTTAAGACGTATATTAAGTCAAATTATGACTTATTGACAAATTCTTCTCTCTCTGTCTCCCTCATTATCTTGTTATAAAGAAATAATGAAGTTAAACAAATAAAAATCTATAGAAATGAATTATCTAACATTTTTGCCGGGTTAATAGTAAACAAACAATCCACCTTATGTAGCTACTGTATTATAAACCAGATGTGTTTATGGTGATGTTAATTGCCCTTATAAATCGGACATCTGGGATTTGGGCGATATTTGTAATATTTTTATATAGTATGGTTGTAAGAAAGTACAGACTAACATATCAATTCTGTAAAAAGTTACTGTGTAATAACGTTACTACAAGATAAAATATTATCAAAAGTATAATGCCTTTCATTCATGATAGTAAACTGACCTTGCTCATAGTGACATATTTAGTTACTATTTTCATAGTAACTAAGTTACAAAATTGGTCTGAATGCCTATTAGTTTCAGATAGACTACCCTACAAATTGATGACAAAATGCACTTTATGATAATACACATTACAATCCGAGTTCTCGCGAAGTTCAACATGACATCGATCCAGATCCGGATCACTTCGGTCAGTGCTCACAATCACTCGATCAAACGTACCCTTGAAACTTGAAAATATGCAGTGAGCCGTGAGCCGGCTCATTTCAATTTGGTGAACCGTGTCACTTCGGTCAGTGTACTGAGCCGGCTCAGTGAGCCGGCTCGTTCATGAACGACCCTTCTCTAGCGTATATACGATATCGCTGGTTTTCATCATTGATAAATTTAAACAGTTTAATCATTTATAAAGGCTATGTAACAAACATAAACATTTTAATTTGGATTAAATATAAGAAAATCAAGCGTTTGTGGAAATTAAAAAGCGATAGTTTCAAGAATTATTTTTTAATATTCGTGACCAGTTGCTAAAGAACGAGTTGTGTTTTAAATCAAGTAAAGCTGCGTTCAGAGCTCTTAAATTAGTCGAATGTTCACTGTGCATTGTGGATAAGTTTAGTAGATAGTTTTAACGTTTAAGGCAGCGTTTACAGCTATGGAAATTAGTGCGATATCTATGTGCTTTTAAGCCAGGGATGGGGAGTCAGAGTCGGGAGTCGGGAGTCGGAAAAAGTTATCGACTCCCAACTCTTTGATTAAATTTTTATCAAGGATGAGAACAAACCGAAAACGAAAGCAAAATACCATACTACCAGAATTTTTTAAAGCACGGAAACAGGCACGATAATTTTGTTCTCTGTTCATGAACGAAAATGAAATTAAAAATATTCAATCCAATTCCAGTTAAAAATTTAATTAATATTATTAGTATTAACAGATTAATGATGTAGGATAAAGATTTTTGTTTTACGTCATATCCAGTTTTTCTTTTTCTGTATACTCTGTTTATTATGTTTAAACGGAACTAAACTGGATTTTTATTTTCAAGTTGTAACGAGCTTTGTGACCATTTCATGTTTAATGTCTGCAGCTATAATCTAAATGTCAAAAGAAAAAGGTGACATGTTATGAAAAATAAAGTATATAAAATACAAAACAAAATTTTATAAAATTAATATATTCGAAAATTTGTATTAAAAATGACTCAAAAGTCAAGATGAAATGAAAATGACATTTTATAAAAACAACTCACCCTAACCCAAGATATTTAATATAAGTATAGTCTGTTGCTTTGGTTTAAGCGTAATTAGATATCGAAATCTACAAACTTTTAAGGATTGAATGAGGCTTTTTACAATTTTGTTTAACAAAAGCCCACTTTGATTGTTAAAAAGTGAACTCGTGATAACTTAAGAAAATAAAAATTCCATTTAGTTCCGCTTAAACATTTGGAATAGATTTTACAATATACGAGTTACTTAAAATACTTAACTCATTTTTTATCAACAGGCTATTAGTGTAGTGTTGATAAACCGAGATATTCGACGGTTTAGAAATGTTTGGTCGGGACGACGGAACCTGTGGACTCAAATTGAGACAATTCCTGTAAACCGATACATCTAACAACTCTATACTGACTGGAGATCTAAAACTAGATAAACGATATTGTACTAACGTGATTCTGTGCTATATTCAGTACAGGTATATCAATTAGAACCATTATTAATACATATATAGATCTCTTTAATGCGGGTGGTAGTATAAAATATTTATCGAATGCCATTTTATTTCCTTGATTTAAGTCCTTTCGATTTGATTAAAAACCCCATTCATTATGGAACAACTCAATAGTATTGGAAAAATAAAAAAATCATACAAGAGAGGCAATAAAACCTTAATTAAAAGAGAATCCTTCAAAACCCATTGAAGAGTTTCATTTTTTTGCCGCGTAAATATTCAATGATTTGAAATAATGAATAAAATCGATAGGGTCTACAATTAGGAATGAAAACAGTGCATCCAGTAATAAAAGCGACCACAAAAGTACTTTCAAAAGATGCAGCTTCTGTACGGACAATCCAAGCTCAAACTCGATCAATTCGTGAAGAATTTCAAATGTTTGCGATCCGTTCATAGGATTAGGTTTACTCGTTTGGTTTGGGTTAACTACTAAAACACAAATATTTTATTTGATGTTCCTTTAAGAGGCTGTGATCAACTTCTCATATAAGCTTTTGCAAAAATAACTTTTTTTTATTATTTTTTATGGTTTTAAGTGACATTTTATAGTGCTTTTTATACTTTTTATTACTTACTAATAATTTAAGTGTTAAAAGTATTGTAAAATTATTGTAATTTTAATTCACTTTTTCTTTAATTATAGAGTTTATAACTAATTATAAAGAACGCCTCATTTGCATATGTACATGTGTATGTATAGATTAACGATAAATTTTTAATTACAGTTTCAGGGAAGAATACAATATTTAATCTGAAGTTTATTATTATTGCCTGCCACTACTGACAAACTGAAACCGCAATACAATAACAACACTCGTAGGTAACTAAGTTGCTTTATTTATATAAAAAAAAAAAATTATGTGAAGTGTGAATCTTCACACATTTCTGGGTTTTGCAGGTATTTAGTAACTGAATGATGATTATTTGGGATGCCAAAACAAATTTTATGTCAAAATATTTTTTTATGAATTTTAATTCGAATGCCTAATACCATTATTTAAGTTTCTAAATATGTACAGTATTTTATTTATACAGCAAGGTTCAGTAAGATTTTTAAAATTGCGCCTATGGCTTTCATTGGTTGCTTATATCATAAGTCCCTCCCTCTGATTTCGTCACAGAATTAAATTATAATTTCAACACTTCCCACTGGTTATTAAATTTACGCTTTTAAAAAATAAATGCAACATTTACCAAAATATAACGAATTTTGACAAAATAATTTAAACAAAATAGAAATGAAAAAAAAAAAAACAATAAAATTAACAGGATTCGAACTCTGCAACGTTCGCACTGCAATTTACAAAGTGCGTTACGAAACCATCTGAGCTACCAGAGTTTCTTATCTGAAGTGTTACATAGCGAATTATATATTTAACATATTTTAGTTAAAAACACAAAAAATGCGTTATTTTCTAAAAACATAATCTGATCAAAAATTCCTGTTGTACTATTCCGGTTCACACCAATGTACATTACTTAGAATTTTTTCAGATTTTTAGTTTAAACCATCTAGGCTACAGGGTGTGGGACAAAAAAATTTTTGCACAATTTTGGCAAAAATCGCATCAAAATAATTTATTTTGCAAAAATAAAATTTTGATCGTTAATCCACGTACTAAGGGCTTTCATTTGATACCCTACTCAGAATTTAAGAAAAATATTTTTTTTTTTGATGAGCACATTTTTGTTTATATTTTTAGGGGGATATGTTTTTTAGATGTTTTAGTATTTTTCCTATGTGTGGGTCAAAGAGTTGTATAAGCATGCCAAATTTCAACTCTCTAGGTTTAGCCGTTTGGCTACAATTTTTACCGAACAGACAGACAGACAGACAGACAGACAGACGACAAAATGACGGTATAAGGGTTTTTTGGTCATACCTACAAAACCCTAAAAAAATTGGTAGTCTTATAGGTATAAACGTCTTACGGGGCCGTAGTGCTGAACTCTAACAGACCTCCAGTCTACAACTCCCACTTTGAATCAATCCAAGTCACAATTAAAATGTTGCGCTTGGTTGTTTTGTTTTTACTCTCATTTTAAGATTTCGTAGGTATAAACAAGAAACCTTTAAACCATCAACTCTGTGTCTGTTTGTTTGTACAGTAGAAACTGTGGGCAAACGAATGGAGAGTTGAAATTCAGCATGCATATATAGTTTTTAACCCTCGTATAGTAAAAATATAGACAAACACTTATTTTTTACACCTCACAACCTTTGAAAATAGTACTATGTGTATCGAAATTTTGTTTTTATCCAAATCAGTGGTAAATGGAACTCAAAGCACTTCGTCTAGAATCACACAGGAAATGGAAGGACGACGATTACAGTGAATAGGGTACTTGAAAAAAGAAAAATCGGGGTAGGTTGTCTTTAGAGCCCTGAAAATCCGCGGATATCCGCCATTTTTCTGCGGATGCGGATAAATTATTATTTAAATCGTGCAGATGCGGATTATATATCATATCCGCTTAACCGCAATATCCGCGTGAACACAAAATATTCGGTTGGACGCCCCTTCCTACGGAAGACGCGTTTAGAATGTATCGCTGGCATTTGTATTGTGCTTATGGCAAGAGTGAAATAGTAATACATTACGGCACTCTTTACTTTTTTTACTCTTCCTATAAAGACCTATTTTACGCTTACTTAAATAGTTAAATACAGTAGAGTTTATATAACAGTCGTAGATACAGCAATATCTTTGGATTTATTGCCAGTTTATTAATTTAAAAATAATTATTTTGCATTTTTGGAAATATTAGAAAAAATTAACCATGGTAATTGGCCACATTTAAAAATATATGAAGTTCATATCATATTTTAAAAAATAAAAATATCTTAAAATCGTCATATAACTTTCTTCTTTTAATAATAGGATGAATTTAAGAATTTAGTTTTATTATTAAGAACAAATTTTTTAAAATTTGCTGATCTTATAGAACTTTCCTTGTTAGTTATTGGTCATAAATGTGATAAATTAATCTGTTTAATTATTTCTAAATATCGCTGATCTAAAACAATAGTGAGATATCTTAAAAAACTAAGTTTCTGAGATATTGCTGTTTAAAGTTTTACGTTTTATATAAACTTGGTTTAAGAGTCGAATAGTTGTAATTTCCATCTTTATTTTTTAATCTATATAATCTCAGTACGACGTTAGATAAAAGCTGGACCATGTAATATTAATGTGATAAAATTTAAAAAAAAAAACAGTTGCGTTTTAAAACAGCGATATGCCAAATAAGATGAAACATGTTAGATATTTCCAAACAGACAGCAAATCCTGTGCGGATTGTGCGGATATTTTTGCGGATGCGGATCGGATACGGATTTTATATTTTGAAAGGCTGCGGATGCGGATACTGTCTATGCGGATACAGAAAAACGTTTCCGCACAGGGCTCTAGTTGTCTTCAGGGACACAATCACTAGGATTTACGTGAATACACCCGCGTGGTCCTCCTGCTGTACTGTATTGCGCTCCATTTACGGCTTTACGGCGTCAGCTTTCATGCGTTTCTCTAAGCTCTTCAATCTTGCCGCCAAATGGGATTTTCGCCAAAAATATATCGAAAAACTTTTGTCCCCCACTATATTTTCCAGAGGGGTTGTTCTAAAATCTGAAAAAAATCTCAATTTACATTAATGGTAACCGGAATAATTCAATAGGAATTTTTGTTCAAATTAGTTTTTCGAAAAATAAGAATACTTGTGTTGTTGAAAACAATAATAAATGTATTGTGTGGTCTATAAGAAAGCTCTTAAGACGTAGATTAAGGAACAGAAAGTAATTTTTTAGAATATTTTTATTCGATTTTTTCAAAATGTGTACTAAAAAAATTACTGCCCCGTACCTTTTAACGCAAAGGGGTTAAAAATCTGTAAAATAATCTAAGTAATTTACATTGATCTAAATATTTATGGCTAACGTAGTATATGTCTTTTTTTGAAATTAAAAATATAATATATATATTTTTTATTATATATATTTTAACAGCTGAGTATCAATTTCATGTGTGAAACCTCCGCCTGTTGTAATACGTCTTGTTGTTGAGGTATCAAAGGGGAATAAATCATTTATAATAGTGAAATACTTATAAATATAAATATCACATTGGTAATAGTGAGCAATCTTCTTCTGCGGTTTCAATCCAAGGGTTGTTTGGCAGCAGTTCTCCATGCATCTCGATCCTGGGCATGTCTTTTAAGTTGGACGTAAGAGAGGCAGCCTAACTCCTCCATCAGCTGCCCAATGTAGTCCAGTCTGGGTCTACCCCTGCAGTTTGTTCCATCTACTGCGCCCTCCAGTATGGTATTGACTAGTTCTGTGTGTCTGATAATGTGTACGATCCAAGAATTTCTTCTTTTACTTAGAGCATTCATCAGACACGGTCTCTCTCCAATCCTCCGGAGCACCTCTTCATTTGTGACTCTGTCCACCCAGGGAATCTTGAGCAAATAGTGAGCAGTACGTTTCTGCATTTAAAAAAATACGAAAACATTTATCAATATATTTCTTAATTTAATGAAGACTTAAATACAGAGGCGCTTTAAACGGTGGGCGAACTGGGCGGCCGCCCGGGGCCCACGAACCGGGGGTCCCACCGAGGCCTACCTACAGATATTTCCATTATATTTAAAATGGTAGAGGCCCCATTTTAATTTCACCGCCCAGGGCCCCCAAGCAACTTAATCCGCCACTGCTTAAATACCAAACAAATGCAGAAAAAATCGCTGGGATCTTTTAATTTAAATTTTATTGTGACATTTTTGCAAATTATTAAATTTAGTGTAAAAAATTAAATGAAAGCTCTTAGTACATAAATAACGATTAAAAATGATTATAAAACATAGTTTTAGCAATACTGCTTAAAATATGCAGTAACGTATTTTATATTTCTTAGGTTATGGCTGGAATTGTGCTAATATTGTATTTAAAGTATTGTTATTTGAAAATAATTTGAATGATATGTCAATTTGTAATTGAAATGTTATATACTGGCTACGTCAAATTTTTTATTTAGTTCAATCTGTACAAAATATGTCGTTAAGAAATAAAATATGCTGTCTGCATGTATTGTTGGCTATTTCTACTTTTTATTACATCGCATTTGACAAAGACTTAAACAGAATTCATATATCTGAAGGTGCATTTTCAAAGACTTGACATGAACATAAGTAATAAATCTCTAGATATTACTTTAAAACATTCTATATGTAATCTAATATGATCGTTCTAGATACCTTGACATTTTATGCATTAAACCTGACGTCAAAAATATGCTGACTTATCTTTGAAAAAGATGTACCTTGCAAGGATTAATAATTTTCCTTTCCGAGAGATGTCAGGACGTATTATTTTTGAATGAAAGGAAGCATCCACGGAAAAATGTCAGATGATAATTATAAATATAATTAATTACAGAAAATGTGACAAAGAAAATTATTAAAAATGGTAGAAAGTAAAATTATCGCGCTTATAAAGATATTTTGCGAAATATTACAAGACAAAATTTTCTGAAAAAAGCGTTGAGCCCGGTGCTTTAATCCAGGTTCTGCTGTAAAATCAACTGGTCAATAAACAGGGTGTCCCAGGAGATCTCTTCCAAACTTCAAAGGTGTATTCCTTCATTAATTTTAAACGAAAGAAAACTTATATCAACGTAAGTCCTATTCGAAAAACTTATGGATTACTGAAATGAAAAATGTCATTAAACATTAAATGCCCATTTAGACATTGAAATTAAACACTAATCTATTTTTTAAATATTTTTAAAAACTCTCCACAGCATTCAGATATGTCCGATTTACCAGTTAAGTTAGTGTAACTTAAGCGATACTAAGATGTGTAACTTCACTTTCTGCACGAGATTATTTCAATCGTGGTTTTAAAATAGTATATTATGCAACGAGCATGGAATGACGCAACTATTCCAAGCAAGTTTCATACTATGCTTTTTCCACGACTAAAACTTTATTACTTATTTAATTTTTATTAAGTTCCCTTCAAAAACTAACAATAATTTGCTTTCAACCTATTTATTACGTTGCCTAGCAATGGTCATGTACGTGTTTTACGAACATGGAATGTAAATTCAGTAAAATTAACAATACTTGCGTCAACTTATTAACTGACTGGCCAAGACCAATCAAAAAATATATTTGCAAAATTCGACAACTTTAACTATATTATTTAATTTTAATTTACACTTCCAAGTCTCTTTGTTGTATTTAAAATTATAGCCAGAGTTGTAAAGGCAACAATTCCGCGCATATATCTTCCTATAACCACTTAATATTCAAAATACAACTGTCAAAATAAAGGTTTTCTTCCAGCCTTATGATTAGTTCAGATTAGTAGTTTTAACTAAAATATATGCGGTATACTGAAAATCGGAAAACTCAAAAAATTAAAACCGCGTACATTAAAATTGTACACTAATTCGTTAACGCTTATTCAGACTTCCAAATTAAGTTCTAATCGGTTTTAATTTTTTTAGTTTTAAATTATTTTGGTTTTTATTTATATTGCATATATTTTAGTTAAAACCACTAATTTGGAGCAAACACAAGACTGGAAGAAAATGTTAATTTTGACAGCTATGTTTTGTGATTATAGAGAGGCGTATGTGCGGGATGGTTGGCTTTTCAACTTTGGCTCTAATTTTAAAAACTACAATTAGACTTGAATTACTGTGGAGAGTGTAAACTATATTTCCAAACCACGGTTTGAATAATATCCTGCAGAAATTGAGGTTATACATCTTAATTTCTGCTTAATTTACACTAATTTAACTGATTAATCAGACATATCTGAACGTTGCTGTGTGTTTTAAAATTATCAAGACTTTTAAAAATGTTTAAAAAATAGATTAGGGCTTAATTTTAATGTATAAATGGGTCTTTACATAGAATGATTCTATGTTTTTTCAAGGCACATATAATTTAAATTATTTAAAACTAAAAAAAAAAAAAAAAAATCGATTAGAACTTAATTTTGATGTCTAAATGGGCCTTTAATGAAATTGAGCATCTTCATAATATTTTAAAAAGTAAGCATTGTTTATATCTGCTAAACAGTGTTTAAACTCTTGGTCAGCACGATCTCCCGACTTAAGAGAAAGCACTTAACATGAAAGAACTTGCGTATGCTTGAAGATTGAATACCTAATCGCAATGAATTACTTCAGTGAATTTTTAATGCTGCAGATGAAATCATCTTTATACTCAAATTTTAGAAAATGCAATAAATGAAGTTGACAAGACAAATGTCCTTAAAGCCGAGAATCACACAAGAACTGAGATGGTTACATTGGATCGGACACGTTGCTCATCACGAAAGACGACAGAATGGTAACGAGGATTTGGGAAGGATAACCTCGCAAAAGATGGAGGGATCAACATACCGAAGATCTAACAAGTATTCGTATTCGGGATACACAGAAAGACAAGGTTAATAGATCAAGATCAAAGACTTACGTGATATGTGAGTGACACCAGTAGTTTACCCTAATGACAGTGCGCAAAGAAGAATTTACTTGAGTTTAGTAATTTATTGACGTATTGACATAAAACATTTGTCATTATTCAGATCAATTCTGTAAAAAGTTACTATAATAGTTACCGTGTAGTAACGTTACTACAAGATAACTTTTATAGTGACTTTAATACTAACTTTAACATTTTTCATATTCTATAATATCCAACTGTAGTGACGTCGCTGTGAAAGTTATATCTTAGTGACAGTTATTGAGAAAAGAATGAAGTTAGTTATAGAAACGCAACACGCATGCGCATTGGTGGTATACAGATGACAGTTGAGGTTAAAAATGTCAAAATATTGTATTGTTTACATTATTTTGTTGTTATGTAATATATATTATGGTATATACATTTATAAAATATATAAAATAAAAACAAAATGAGTGAAGATTAAAAAAAAAAAATTGATGTGAAGTGTGAATTTTCACACATTTCTGGGTTTTGCAGGTATTTAGTAACTGAACGATGATTATTTGGGATGCCAAAACAAATTTTATGTCAAAATATTTTTTTATGAATTTTAATTCGAATGCCTAATACCATTATTTAAGTTTCTAAATATATGCAGTATTTTTTTTATATAGCAAAGTTCATTAAGATTTTGAAAATTGCACCTATGGTTTCCATTGGTTGCTTACATCATAAGTCCCCGCCCTTTGATTTCGTCAAACATAGAATTAAATTATAATTTCAACACTTTTCACTGGTTATTAAATTTACGCTTTTAAAAATTAAATGCAACATTTACCAAATATAACTAGAATTTTAACAAAATAATTTAAACAAAATAAAAATGCAAAAAAAAAAACAAAAAATAAAATCAACAAGATTCGAACCCTAGTTTGCAAGTTTCTTATATTATTAAGCGTACGACAAATCCAACCAAGTCACGAGAGCTACTGATGTGGTATGTTACACAACGTATTAAATAGTTAACATATTTTAGTTAAAAACACAAAAAATGCGTTATTTTCCGAAAACATAATTTGATCAAAAATTCCTGTTGTACTATTCCGATTCACACCAATGTACATTACATAGAATTTTTTCAGATTTTTAGTTTAAACCATCTGGGCTACAGGGTGTGGGACAAAAATTTTTTTGCACAATTTTGGCAAAAATCGCATCAAAATAATTTATTTTGCAAAAATAAAATTTTGATCGTTAATCCACGTACTAAGGGCTTTCATTTGATACCCTACTCAGAATTTAAAAAAAATTTTTTTTTTTTCGATGAGCACATGTTTGTTTATATTTTTAGAGGGATATGTTTTTTAGATGTTTTAGTATTTTTCCTATGTGCGGGTCAAAGAGTTGTATAAACATGCCAAATTTCAACTCTCTAGGTTTAGCCGTTTGGCTACAATTTTTACCGAACAGACAGACAGACAGACAGACAGACAGACAGACGACAAAATGACGGTATAAGGGTTTTTTGGTCATACCTACAAAACCCTAAAAAACACCGGAATGCAAAGACAAATTCTCGACAATAGAACCAGTGGTGCAGGCGGGTAGTATTTGGGGGTTAGAACTTCCATGAAGCTAGATTTTTTATTACTTCGATGCATTTTTCTTTTTTTGTCATTACTTCCATACGTCTCATTTTATAATCCACCCCCCCCTTCATGAAACTATTTTTGCATCACTGAATAGAACTTTTGTTAATTTTTTTAAAAACTATTTTTTTTTTAATTTAAAAAAAGACTCATATTAAAAATGAGGAATTGGAAAAGACTTTTTGATTTTTAATATATTTCATCTCCTGCAATATAAACATTTACTTACACTCATACATACATATATTATATATACTTAATATATATAATTATCTTTACTAATCTTCTTCATTTCCTATTTTATCTAAAAATTACACTTAAAATCAAATGTCCGCCATTTTTATCTTCATAAGAACTAAGTTATTATTTATAAACACCAGCATTTGGTGGTTTCTATGATAGGATCTTTTATAGTAACATGTTACTAAATATTGTAGTAACTTTTGTCTTACGGAATACGAAATACCCCAAAGTTACTATGATAATAACTGACCTTGCTCATAGTGACAAATTTAGTTACTATGATCATAGTAATTGAGTTACAGAATTGGTCTGAATGTCTAGCAAGTATTTGAAAAGTGTATTGGGAATTTTAAATATTGCATTTGATCTTATTAGGTCATCATTTAGTCCCATTTCGGCTCGAGCATATTCTCAAAAGTAAAATCGGTTAATCTTGATGCACGCTTTTGTATTCTTCTTTGCTTTCACGCAACTTTGAAGAAAATTTAATACGAAATTTAATTTATAAATTTAATAAAATAAATGTATATTTCAACACTAAATGTATTTTCATACCTCTTTAATAATAGTAATTCCATTGTATTTCATATACAATCATTCAGGTTTTCAACTGAATTTCCTTAATGTTTCTTACCTGATATATTTTTAAGTTCAAAATCGATTCTTTATTACATTAAATTCATGCACCTAACCTATATTACAGTGTATTACACTGTGTGGTATTGCATGTTCTAACAAATATTTTTCTTTATTTTATAAAAACAAAATCATTATATTAATATTTGTTTAACGGGAGTTCGAAACAGGAACAACTCTCATGCCCTAGAATCACGAATATTAACCATCAAAGATAGGAGTAAATAATAATGTTAATAATAAGAGCATCCCAACGCCCGGGTGGAGCATAAGGGCATAATTTACTTTCTTCGTTTCTAAACCTTCGGCACCAAATACAATTAGCGCAATATCAGCCTATTTATAGAACTTAAAAGAATTTAAAAGAAACGATTCAAAATTGTAAAATTCATTGCATTTTAGTCATTTATTAGCAATAAAAGTGGAGTCGGAGTCTATAGCAATTTTGTTTTACCGGAAAAAATACAAAAACTTACCAGTAATACAGTTTTGTTTTCATATTGAAGATTGTTCAGATCAACCATGTGACATTTATTGGGCTGTGTAGGCGCAAATATCCTTTGATGCAGTGCATCGAAAGTTTCAACCGGCTATGCAACACAACTTTATACAATTTAATAATTTATTAATTATATACCGAATTTTATCGACCGTTTCATTATACTTTACAATCGAGGCTCTAAATGCCCTATCAACCTGATTTCGTATGTTGATTTTTACTTAAATATTAAATTTAACATCGTTTTTAATATGCACAGTTTTTCAGACCAATCCCTCTGGGAAACGGGGTGGGAGACAAAATTGTTTTGATATATTTTTGACGAAAATTCTATAAAAATACTTTTTTGATTTTTCAAAAATAAAATATTAAAAACATACTTTTTTTTTCGATAAATATCTATTTGTTTATATTTCTCCTATATGTTAGTTAAAGAGTTTTATAAGCATGCCAAATTTCAACTTTCTATTTCAGCCGTTTGGCCACAATTTCTACCGAGTAGACAGACAGACATATGAGTGACGTTATAAAAGTTTTTTGGTCATATCTACAAAATCCTAAAAAATTAAGTAACAAACTAAGGCTTTAAATCTTTAAACCTTGTATGACCAAGGTAATATTGATTATTTTTTAATTCATATTCCGACTTAATTCCCATGATGTAGAAAAAATATATAGCCTGAAAGATTTTTTAGTTCCCGAGTTGCAGAGTCATTTATCATTTTTATGAGAAATAAATACGGTTAGTAAATTAAAAATGATAATTTTAGAAAATTTAATTAGTGTAGTTTTTTATACCTGTATTTTTTTTTTTCTTTTGTAATTTCTTAGTTAAAAGTTAATATAAAATATACGTTCATCTGATTTCTCTTTTGAACAAAGTTTTATAACAAAAATTATAATTACATAAACAACTAAAGAAGAACAATTTCTTAATTAAGAGATGATAGTTTTTGTTTTGAAATTTAATAGAAATGTGAACTTCGTCAAGTTAGAATATACAGAGTTAAAATAAATAACGCAATGTTTCGTATAGTTACTACAGCGTAACAATATTCTTGTAAATAATATCTCTAATTAGTCTGTGTTCAGATTCAGATGTAATACGTTGAACCGATTCTGGTAAACAAATAAGCATCTGGTAATACGGCAAAAGGCGCAATTGCAAAGCTTCAAATTACAATTAAACTGTTCCCCTTTTTCTTCTCTACCTTAGATAAAATACAACACATTTTATTTTGCTACAGGCCAATCCGTCTTATTATTTAACCATTTCGTATTTGGTGATTCATTCACAAGCTCACTCTAGTTCTTTGTAAACTCGTGTGATCTCAAAAATCGTCGCACGACCATAAAGAAGAATTTCTTTATACTGACGTTTAATTTTTTAGTCGGGAAAATTGTTTTCAACACGACTGTGTTCATCATTAATAAATATCAATATATTCAGTGACTTCAAAACGTGTTTACCTACTTAAAATTCTACTGAATATCTCCCTTTGGTGTGGGAGGCAAAAATAAGCCTGTCTCCGAAGCAGAGGAGCAAGCCGAATCTTGCTTTATACGTGTGTTTACCGCTCTCGATGGTATATGTGTATATTTACGTGGGAAAATGTGCACATTTCCCCTCTACGCATTTCGGTAAGTCCTCTTTCTTTAGGAACTTTTATGGCTGCACGCCTCTCCATTTTCGACATATCGTAAAAATGCTTGTCAATGTGCTGGACCTTTATCTTGTCACTCAAGTCGATTGAAAACAATATGGGTGGATAAAATTTTGACCATAACCGGATAGAATATAGGTAAAACGACTAGATATTTTCATGAAAATTGCAGATATGTTTCAAATTTTATACGATAGGTGGTAGTTTAGTTTATATACTCATTTTAATATGTCAAAGAGCTATGCGCCAAAAATGTGAGTGAGTCGTGCTAACTAAGTCGCGTATCTGCCCCTTTGCACATACATACATATGTCTACATTATTTACTACATTTTTGCGTGCAGCAACATAAATAATCTAACATCAAATGCCTGTTTCATTCTTATTGAGACACCCTATATACTTTATCAGCGTCTTACCCCCTTACTGCACGTATCAAACATGGAATGCGCGTTAATTTACATATTATTCCGTCTAGAGGGTAATCAAAGAAAACTATTTTGTTATTTTCCCAAAACAGTTGTTTTCGGGAATTTCATTTATGTGATCCTTTACATATAAGCACGGTTTTCTTGATTTTCTTTATTCTTTCCTTAGCGGTTTTCATTATTTCCTGTTTGTTGTACACAGATATTCTAAATTCTACATGTTTTTTCTCTAAATCAGATTTTATCGCTTCTCCTCTGGAATTCAGATATTTTGCTATGTAGTGTTATAGCGCTTTTCTACATATAAATTGGGTCGGCTGCCGCTACTCGTTACTCACAGGGTTTAGTTTAAAGTTTGGGAACGTATATGCCGGTTAAATTATTGCGGACAAAGGTCCAAATATCGTTGTGGAACAAATTTCACTTTAGCGTCCTATTTTCTTCTACTTTTCTCATTATCCAACTAATAATTGCGAGCAATTAAATCTAGTCAACAATTAATTCACGAAGAATCTCCGTTCTTCCAACTTCTCTAGCACTTTTGACTTTTTTTAACTTGAAACCTTAGCGTAAGTATGAATTTTCCACTTAATTTTGAACGTCTAACAGCACAGGTTCGGTGTCCTATTATGCTATTGATTATTTTATGGCGAAATTCATACAAAGGGTTAAGGGTTTACATAAAAGCGTATTGTGTGCAATTTCACACTTTCCTAACTTGTTTGGGGATTGTCTGTTTAGCGAAATACGCAAATAGTTTTTAGGAGTAGCGTAATTTCAAAGTTTGCCACCCTGCAAATTCTAAAAGGAGACTTTCAGTGTTCACTGGAAAAATTTGAAAGCCCGGAACAACAGAGAGCAAACTTCCTTTCTAAAAATGTTTTAAATAAAAGTCACATAAGTCAGAGGTAGAAAATATGAGCGTGGTGTAGGGAGAGAGAATATTTGAAACTGATCGATTGCGGAGGTGGCACTTTGTGTTTTCTCAATGTAGACGTTCCCCTGCACAATCTGGAGTATGAATTTGACATCCGTGGTTTTCAAGGGTTTAGTGCAACTAATTTAACGTCTGTCTTTTTCATAGTCAAACACCCTGTAGTTCTGGTGCATGTCATGTCAAAGAAAGCTGATTAATAATCAGAACATCTCGACTTTTAGCTTTAGTAATATTGATTTACAAGTCTGCGACAGTAAGGTGAGGTTATACCTAGAATAGGTTAACTATATTGCGAATATAGTGCTCTGCGAGGGAAAATAAAAGATGGTTTCATGGTCGATAATATTACTGGAATACTGTATGTAAAAACTTTATCATTTCTTGTGGTTTTGCAGAATTTACACTATTCTGATTCTCCTTTAGGGTATCGATATGAAATGTTATTGGAATATTTGGTTTCTCATATTATAAAACGTTTTTATGAAGCGTTCCATGGTCAGCAAAAACTATTCTAGATCTTTGCGTTATAACGTCTGAGTAAACTAGAACGTTATTTTAAATCAAATAAAAGTTATGATATGGAAAATGGCGGTATTTTTTTTTTCCTTTTTCTCAATTAATGGGAGAATTTACATATTCTTTTTATTTTTAAATGCTTTCTTGCGAAAGCAAGATAATTTGATTGTGGAAAATAAATAATTTTGTTTAGTGTTCTCTTACGTTTGAAGCTCGAGTTGGGTACCTCAGTACCTCAAGTAACCTCGGTGGCCAGCTCATTATCCGCAGTATGTGAGAGTGTGTTCAAATTGAGGATGCTTGAGATTGATTAAATGCTTCGAAGCATAATCTACCGGACTAAATAATTCCACATTATTACTGTATTTCTCTGATAAATGCAAATGCGATACTTGAACAAATCCTTCAATGTACTCTCAACAACACAGTTCAGAAGATTCACAGACGTTCACAATAACACTCACAATGAGATTTGTGCTAACCAACTTATATTTTCTATAACTATTACCATACAGTGTTATTCGAAATTGAAGATGATAAAGAGCTTTATGAAACAAAATTACAATGTATTAAATTTTCGTTATTCGCAATCGAGATACGCAACTACAAAATTTTTATGGTTTCCTATCATCTAGAAATCTAGAACATTGAAAAAAAAAAAAACAACGTTTAATAAAAACGACAAGAACGAACTAGAAAACTAAAATAAACAGACACTAAAATAACAGAAATATCGAACTATTTGACTGCAGCAGCTTTAAACTTACAATATATTTTTTATGCTCATCATATGTATTATGTAATTTGAAATAACAGCTTGGAATATATCTATATCTGTGCATCCAGACCACGCTATGAGATTCTTCAGTCATAAACTTGTACGATCAACGTTTCTTTTGCGTAGGACCTTTTCCTGAATGATAAGTTTTTACAACTCATACTTACTGCCTCTCATATGGCCCAGATACTCTAATTTTCACTTCTTAACAGGTCTGGTGATTATAAATTCTCTTCAAAATATCTTAATTTTTTATTCAATATGTCCATGATATTTAGGTTTTCAAATGGGCCTAATATTGATCAATTTATATTTAAAGACGCTTGCCCGTACTTCAAAAGAAATTATGCGTGTGCTTGTGTTAAGTACGAACGATGGAACTGGTGACTAGACAGGTCAAACATTGGACAATGTTATATTTTCGTTCGTTTCTGTGTATTCTTATAAATTTCAGGTTGTTGACGTTCGTTGTTATTTGTGTTCGTTGAAATTAGTTCGTAGGTGTGTATGCGGATTAATGTATTCAGATTGAAATTAAAATAATTCAGATGACATCAGAGAAATATGAAGCTTTCAGTTTAACGCGTTTCGTAACTCAAAAATAATTTTATTCATCTACACAGCTAACTTTGTTCTATGCCTTAGTTCTTATGGCTTAATTTTGTAATGAATATAATTTTGTTTTTAAAGGAATTAGGTTATCTACTTTTTGCTTATTTTAAATATTATTTAAGGTCAGGTATGAACAAACTTCAGACCGTGGATTCCATTCGAACCGTGGGCCTAATCTAGTCCATTTTTTTTTTTTGCTCACATAGGTATGCACACTTAACAGCAGATATTCCAAACGCGATCGCGCCCATATTTCTTGCTCAACCATCGACAATGAGCGCAAAGCTCTGAATGGCTATGATTATCCCACAACTATTATACCTTACTGTTTCTGCTATGTATTATAACTGTAGCATTAATATTTTTTTGTTTGTCCTTTGGCCCGTGTCTGTTTTTGTCAGACAGGATAAAGCCCACTAGGTAAAAGTTTGGCCATGCCTATGCTAGGTGTTATTTGATTACGAATTTACGAGTATAATGCAGAAATAGCCGCGTTTATAAAACCAAGTGCGTTTTATATGTAAAGGTAAATGGGTTATGCCCCCCCAAGAAAAAATAATCTTTACCTTTTTAAATTTTATTTCAAGATGTTAAGATTCTTTTTAAATCCTCACAGCTTGCTTGGTTTTATACGCTGCGATATTTTAAATCCCACGATTTCTTATAAACAGCGCTGCTGTATGCAATTTTTTTTGCAGTGTTTTTCAACCGGTGGAACGCAGCAAAATTTTAGTGGTCCGCGAAAGGCTTATAAATGGTTATTCTACAGATTTTTGTTAATTTTTTAATGATCTTTTGTTCATTTTCTGTGATTTTTGTTCATTTTTCAGTGATTTTTTATTACTGAGATATTATATGTAGAGTCTACATATACATTAAATTTGTATAATAGTACATTTATTTTTTGTGATCCGCGGTAGAAAATTAAATATTTTACTGGTCCGTGGTACGATTTCAGTTGAGAAACACCGTAGAGCTCTCACTCTTCGAGCATGCAACTATTTTGTCCCAGACATTGCCTAAATCTATATGTAAACTTCCCTTGCGTCGTAACGGTAACTTTAGTACTATATTCTCCGTAAGAACACATTGGGACATTACCCAAAGCTGTGAATTAGTTATACTACGACACAAGTGTAGCATCTTGCCGAGAACGCACCAGTTACTGAAATGTGAATAATTTCACAGTATTTACAAATTATGTTCCGTTAGTACTGTTTCTACTATTGTGTGTAATTGAAAATTTAAATACCTATGGATAAAAGTAAAGATATAGTTTTACGTATTTTAGGTAATATATGTAAAAATAGGAAATATTAAATATGTCTAATTTACTATGTCAAACTTAAAATTATTTAAGTGTGATGTATAATTAAAAAATTCAGTGCCACTGCCGGTTTTAATTTTAATATTACAACCGATTTCGACCACAAAACTGTACGTATAGTTGGTTGAAATTTTTGATGCACTGCATCAAAGGCTATTTTCGCCTACACAGCCTAATAAATATCGCATGGTTGATCTTAACAATCTTCAATATGAAAACTAAACTCTACAGCTGATAAGCTTTTATATTTTTTTTTTAAACTTTGATTGCTCCTCCTAGTTGCTTAGTCCTAGCGCCGACACTGTAATGTATAAACATATGCGTAAAAGCTATGTTTAAAAGTCAATTTGGAAATACAAAAATCTAATTAGATTTACGGGAAATTCTATATACGCGTAAACATGTTATTGTTCGTATTGTACAAAATACTACGAAAATAATTAAAAGCATATTGGCTTTCTAGAAATCACTATAGACTATATTTGTTTATTGTTCCAAGTACCAGCGTTATATTCCAATAAAACTAGGTTTCCAGGAATATTTGCGAATATATAGGTATATCTTGGAAACTAAATCGATCAGAAATAATGCGAAACCAAATAAAATAGTTTTATATATAAATTCAAATATCATAATAATCTTCAATATTGTACCTGTCCATAACTATGTCCCCAGATATATGATTTGATATTCATTCGGCCGTGAAATATCGTTTTCAACGAAAGCTTTGTGCACGCTTATCCTGTTTTTGACATATGTTCAAATGTAATTTTTATATAACATTTAATACATCTGAGGATATATAAACCTTCCAGATGATAGTTTCAAAACTGATGACAGTCACAAGTACTTTTCACAAAATTTGACATTTATTTCTATTCTTAAGTTTCAGGGTGCGAAATAGAGAATAAAACATATATGAAGTTTGAAATTGAAATACAAGCATATGACACTACAACAAATTTGCCCTAAGTAGCATAATAGAAAAGTAATATTATAATGAATTTTCCACGAAAAAATAGCAAAAGAAAAGCGGTAGACGCAGTCTTGACTGAGCCGCCAGGTTAGAGCGTAGAACTACGACTTGCAGATCAGAGAGTTGAAAGCTAGTCGAGTATGAAGCGTGTTTGATTGTAAAGATATATCTTTACAACCGTGAGCTTAAAACGACTGTGCATGGTATTCTTTTGCACTGACGGGTGTTTAGCTAAACCGCGATATTATTAAAAGTGTTCACCAGTATACAAGAAATCAATTTTTAAAATGTTCAGTTCGAACAACTGCGAAATTTTCTTCCTATATTTGAATAGATATCGTCGAGAGCTTTGAAACGAGGCCAAGCACAGTCGTTTTGCGCTCACGGTTACCAAGATAGCTTGAGTGAAACGCAGCGGTACACCCAAAAATATTACATTATTTCTGTCGTGCACAGGGGGTGAGAAGGAGCATCGTACGCACGATGTAGTTTGCAGTACGCGAATTGGACTTCAAGCTGTTTACGAATATGCTAACACTATTACTGTGCGACACGTAGTTTTAATGATACAACGATTTCATTTGAGACCTATTTTTATCCCAGGCGGTCGGCCGTAAGTCGCTTCATACTATTATCGAAATTATACGTTGTCCTACCTCAAAAGGAAAAGGTTACATTTTTTAAAAAAATAACAGTGCAACATGGAGGATTTATGTGCGTAAAACCTCCTTTATAATAAATACGTAACACTGCCATAGCATAAAAATCACAGTACTCTCTTTGTTCTGTTTACTATAAACAAATATTCAGTACAGTGAAACCCTTTATGAAATCTTTATGGACATGCTATGCACTAAGTTATTGAACTATTATAAACGAGGCTTAAAGTTTGTTAACTTTTAAACCACTTAAGGATATAGTGAAAGACGTATTCACCTTTCCCGCGTGAAGTTTTGAATTCCGAAAAACGGTTGATACTAAAGGTGTGTTCGTTTGTGTTGCCCAACCTACACTGAACTACACTATGGCGTTCGTTTGTGTTCCGACACTTGTACGTAAAGTGTTCGTTTGTATTTATGAACTTGTTCAGGACAGGCAAAGTCTACACTTGGTCGGGAGTGAGTGTAGCTTCAGGCAACCTGTAAAAAGGCGGCAACCTTAATCTAACTTTGTTATAATCTGTATTTGGTCCAGCGGAAATTTTTATTTTACATCTATCTATCGTATATCGATCATGAATCGAGTAATATGAACAGAAGGAAAGTAATTTTCCTACAATGTTGGTATAATAACTAACATAAATAAATTCAGAAGTTTTATAAAATCTGTCAAAAATTATTTATTTTTATAACATTTATTTCAGAATTTAAACTGTTCATATTATCTTATTTATTTACTATTACTTTAGCACAAAATTGGTTTAAAAAGTGAGGTTATCAACTTTGTCTAGAAATGTCATTCGCCTGCCTGGAAAACCGTTCGTTTGTATTCCTGTTTCAAGCAGTTCGGAAGAAGTTTTTAGTTGCACTGTGACGTCAGCTGCTCTTGTCCTGGACAAGTTTGGTGCAACACAAACGAACAAACCTTAAGAAACCCAGTTGGTACCTATTTTACATCAAATGGAGAAACAGTATAATGAAAAGAAAACGAGCGAGATGATTATTTATAATATGATACAGTCACCTGACTTCGGTATGTTATTGTGTGCGTCACTCTAGTGTTTGTTATTGTGTATAAATGGTTTTACAAAACCGGCATTTTTTTTTCTTGTGGTACACCAGTGTGCTACAGCACAGTGTTTGAGAACTACTGAACTAGATGATTACGTACAAAAGCTGAACAAAACAGTTTTGTCGGCGTTTGAACGCGGCGAACACCTTTTCCAAGTGATTACAGGTACAATCTTAACCTTATAATAACAAAATAATTGGTCGTCTCGTTTTTATTGGAAGTCTCTGTAGTTAATAGAACGTTCTAAAATTTCATTTATATTTTTTAATTGAAACCGGACGTCTATTTAAAATAAATTGGATTCCTCCAAGCAGTTTTGACGCGCGTCGATTGACATTTTGTACATGTAAATTGACCTAACGACACTTTGTGCCGTGCATGAATGAACAAATTTAATTATTACATTAAATTTAGTTCTATTTATACGTCACTGTTGAGTCTAGATTTATTTTCTTTTCAATTTTTAAATTGGATTATTATTATCTCCCTTTTTGAAAAAAAAAAAGAATTTATACAGCTGAATTTGCTCCGTGTGAAAATATTTGTGATTTTTTTTTATTCAAACCTAGAAGGAAATTTTGTAAGATGTCTTAAATAACGTAATTTTCTTTAGAAATGTAATTATGAAGTTATACCGATTTTTGGTGTACTCTAATAATAATAAGACGTTCCCAACGCCTATGTAGCCTATAAGCGCAGAAAAGATAAGGTCTTCGTTTCTAGATATCTGCCACTATAACTAGGCACTTTTTGTAATGACTTTTAGATCAGTTACCGAAATTTTTGTTAACTACAATGGTTTGAAAACGACGTCATTTTAACGAACTCTTCACTTTTGAAAATAAATAAAAGTCACACTGGGACAAATCAGATGAGTATGGTGCACAAACTACGGCAATAACTATCGAATAAGACAAGATGGCCTGGTTCGTTGTCATGATGGCTGGTGTTGGTCAAATGTCCAATAAGATTCCAGGATATTCTTACTTCTTCTGCAAGTTTTCTAAGAATTAATCATCGATTGGGGATTGGGTATGGATTAATTCGCAAACATGGATAATCTTTTCGTCAGTTTTATTGAATTTTAAAACGCCCGAACCACTTTAAACATACAGTTCGTCTCAAGAGAATCTTCGCCAAAAACTGTTTTCAAAAGTTTAAGTATAACTTTCGCCGGTTTTCCAAATTTGTAACAATATTACACGCAGGCACGCTGCTCTTCGATCAGGTATTTCTTAAAAATCGCCAAGGAAAACCCCGTTAAAAAATCTATATATTTATAAATGTGAAAGTCTACCTGTCTGTACGGGCATCACTCCAAAATGACTGGACCGATTTACACGAGATTTTCGATACACCTTAAGGTGAATCCAGGGCAGATTATAGGCTATATTTCATATCAGAATTTTAATTTAAAGGGATAGTTTTGGGAGGCGAAATAAATCAGTTTTTTCGGTCTAACTCCAAAACTATTTATCATAATTACTTCGGGTTATTTTTAGTTAGAAATAGCTTAAAAAACTAAAGAAAAGCTATGCTTACATAATGACTATAAAACTATTTTAGTTTTTGAGAAAAATTTATCTGAATTTTATCAATGTTAGAAAGTACCTAGACATCTTTTTCGCAATAATTTGTCTATGAAATTTCATAAACTTCTTTGAACATTATTGAATACAACAAAACAAAAATTATGTAAAACAATGGACCTGAACCGAAATTACGACAGTTTTAAAATATTATAATTTGTACATTATTCTATTAGGAAATTTTGGATTCTGAAAAGACGGTTGGAATATGGAACGGGGGTATTAGAGAACGGTGACTTGTGTGGGTTTCATCAACAACCAACACTCATATTTTACATTTCTATTCAGATTGACGTGCTGTAAACATGTATGACATGTTACAAGTACATGTATACTCCAATATTTAATGTTACTGACTTAAAGAACAAAGAAGTTCCATTAGCCACGCTAAGAACTATTAAAAGACATGATTATTTATTTTATAATCATCTTAATTGAACTTATTCTGTCCGAAGAACGGGTACTCTGCTAGTGCGCTATAAAATTCAAATGAGTAACTTGTCGAAATAAACCCAATGGCAGTCAACTCGCAAGTGACAGCTGCGTCATATTAAGTCGCTCTTTCTTGCGCCAATCGGTCGGCTTTTGTAGCATAGAGGTAGCGCTCCTGCTTCACGAGCCAAAGGTCCCGGGTTCCAATCCTGGTCAGGGCATGGATGATTGTGAGCCACAGTGTAATTGGGACATTTAGTTTTGTTCTGTGTTAAAAAAATAATAATAAACTAGCTTTTGCAGAACGTGCATAGTACGCGTATTATTATTTTTATTTTTTTCATCAAATCTCGCATGAATGTCTATATTGATGCGGCCCGCAAATCACAAGATTTATTCCGGATAAATCCCGTCTTAAAAATGTATACCCTTTTTTATATGTACTTACTTCCTATTTTCCATATATTTCATGTTAAAAAACATTTAAAACATGTTTACCAGTACTAAATGACACTCTTAAAATACAAAAAAGTCATCCAACTTTGCCCTAAATATGGTAAAGAATGTCTTCAGAGCAGTTGATATTTTAATAATACAATTTATATTGTGTAAGAGGGCAGGGTGTATTCACCTTTCAAAATACTTGGGTAAATTCGACATGAAAATACGTTCCTAAATCTCCAGTCACACAGGGTTTCTTGATCCGAATAAATGAGCTCGAGCCAGCTTATGATCTTTTACACGGCATTCTGTTGTTACCCACTAAAGGATTTCGTACACTCATCCCAACATTAATTTTCCGTACAGGATCGTCCCTACCTTAAATTTACACCATTTACTAAAATGTTCAACCATAACATATAATGATTTATAATAAAAATTAACAGGATCTAATAAGGGCGAATTTTATTATACTTAGTATAATCATGTATTAAATATTAAGGCTTCTTCTTATAACGGGGGTGTGTTACAATAACGGTTATTGTTATAAGGGAGAAAGCAGGTAGTGCTAGGTGCAATAACGCCAGACAATAACAGTTCATTGTTCATTATTGCGCGCACCACCAGCTCCTGTCCTAATGTGACACTGCCACTGAAACAAAACGTCTTATGACAAATTACATAAGTGCATATGCAATATTACAATACAGGGTCACTTTACAAGAAAGGGGTGCATTTTACTAGCAGTATCACAAAGTATATTATTAAACCATTCTATACAACTCAGAAACGCTTTTGAATACGGAGTAAACACCACCGTTCTCACAAGTTTCTCATAAAAAGTCCGCACTATACCAAACAACACAGATCCACATTGCTGTTCGGCAAGCTCGATCTGCTTTCTTGAAAATCCTTCGTATGTCCATACTTGTTCGGTACTAAGTCGTGAAAATATACAACAAGAAAAACATGCTCGTTGTCTCAGGAGCTTTGTTAATAATTTTAAATGCCAAGAGTCGTAAACCCCGAAAATGTAAATTTTGTCGTCCAAGTCTTCAGGATCGTAACAGATATAGAGTAAATATTTTTGAGTGACGAGCTCAGATGTGGGGAAGGATTCAGAAACTTCTTCCGGCTGTGTCTTTATCTTTCTTTATTTTTCTAGTAAAATGGCAAAGCAATTTTTTATTTGCTTTTATCCTCTTTGTTAACAACCAAAAATACCGCGAGTTCCATAATCATGGTACTCTATTCTTTATTCATCATCATTGGCGCGACAGCCCGAAATGAGCCAAGGCCTCCTGTTTCCAGGTTTCGTGACCATGTTTTCAATCTATGTACATTCAGGAGTAATATGGTCAGTATTACGTCCATTTTTTAGCGTACGCAGAACCCTTTATTACGAACCTTATATTGCGTGAATCTACAGTTCCTTAAAACAGGACGACTGCGATATAAATCCATAAATTTCAGAACTTCCTCTTGCCACTCGATAGTGCAAACACCGATCAATGAACTAATAAGATCAATGAACATGAAAATTGTGTCGAATAGTTCACTCGGTACAATTGGCACGTCAATACGCAGTTCGGCTTGGCATCCTTTGATGGGGACCGACACTCGTCGGTATCAGTTCGGGATGCCAATCGGCCTGTCGACTGAGTCCTACTGACGTGGCCTCAGCTATTCCAATATTTCGGTCGGTAGTGCCGAAAGTGCAATTTTGTATAATATGGATGCGACTTAACAGCCTAAACATCAAATATTGCAGATTATTTTTATCTATCTAAAAGGATATTTTTAATTGTAAAGAAAAAATGTTTACGGAATTATAAATAATAAAATTTAATTATGGATATACTGCATACGACGCGGGAGATTGTAGCTAAAGATTAAGTCTACAAATACGTTGGTAGCTATGCTTATAATTGACGAACCCAATGGAAAAACAACATTGATGTGTGTATAATTCTGTTAACAAAATCTTGTTCGAGTCAGAGAAAAAGAAGTATTTAAAGGTACTTGTGCTGAGGTGTAGCAACACTTACTTGAAGTATTTACAGAAACTCAGTTGTTAATTTTAGGCTGACTGGTAGAAATTGCACATGCTGAGGAAAAGTATGTATATCTTTGGTTCTATGTTGTCAACTTTTATTTCTATTAGTAGTTTAGTTCCGTGCTATCATTGTACAAATTGGTTACTTCCGGTGTACCGATAAGGTTTTCGCACTCGACCCCTGATATTTCCAACCCTTATATGATTTTTCACACTATCATTCAAAGGTTTCTTTTGGTTGCCCACGTCCCGAAAGTTAGTTCAGGCTCTAGAACTTGTTCTGAAATATGATTTTCAGAAATTTTTAAGCAATGGTTATTCCAGCGAAGTTAGCATATTATGATCATTGCTTCGATGCTAGATTGGTACATGTAACCAATAGTTTCAAGATAGATCTAATTGTCACGAAAGAACAAGAAAAGGAACAAATAAAAAATAACTAGACAATGTTAATACCTCAGGCAATTCGGTAGCAACTTAAGGGCGCGTAACTGATATTTTCTAGCAGATCAATCTTCGTCTCCGAAGAATCGCCATCATTATGTCATCATCATTGTAAAAAAACCAGTGCGCTGATAGAAGAAAAAGGCAGAGCTTGACATTTTTTCGAATATGGGTGATGAATCTTTATATTGGACAAAATGTTTGCACTAAAAAATGACTTGACCATCCGCAGCAGCATTGATTACCTCAGCACTTTTGAGACACCTTTTATAAGAGCCTTTTTTTGTTAAATAATGTCAAATTACTTATAAGGTAGACTGACTGAAACTTGAATAATTCTCAAGAAAGCTGAGATATTTTGAAGTCGAGATAGACATGACATAGCAGTGTTGTCATTGTCAATTATATCTTATCTCTGAAATCCACAGTGTTATTCAATCTCTAAATCGTTTTTTGACAAGATGGTGAAGATGAAGTTAGTTCAGGAGGTTCCTGCTAACGGTGTAATACTTAGCGACATATCCGGGGGCGAATATCCCACGCCCGTTCTCAAATATGCATTATTAATTTAATTATCGTTTTCATGTTTATGCACCTGAAAAATGGCATATGACATATTCAGTAATTAATCAAGTAACCAAGAATAATGGTCGCCTCGTTTTAATTGGAAGATCCTGTGTACTTTTGATATTTCAGCTCTAATCTTCTTTGCGCATTCAACACTATGAACAAAAAAGTTAAACATAATAGTTTTTAATTAAAATAACATGGCATAGGTATTGTCTGAAGTGTGTTTAAAGCGTCGACATTTGTTTTTATTTAAAATGTACGTCGTTGATGTAAACTGGTATTGTTATTGTTCATGTGTGCATGTTTTCGAGTAAATTAATTAATAGCGAGAAAATGTTATGCTGTGCAAGTTTTTACATGAATTATTATTTAAAAGTGCTAATGTTTTCTGGTGTATATGAGAAAATAGTACTAGTTGCTTACGAGTTCATTTGCATTAAAAATAAAGACACATGCACATTACATTATTTTTCTATCTAATTAATATGATTCTATGTATCTTCTTAATTACAATATTTTATTTTGAGTCATACTTTAAGAGTTTTTATTTATATTTCTTTCGCTGCCGAGAATATAAAAATGTTCAGAACACTGGAAATATAAAGGGGGAATATTGCTATATTTTAATTTGAACCTTTACATTTTATAATAAACGTTTCCACCCTCTCGAGCAGAATCGAATCTTTAAATTATTATTGTTATTTGAAAGGATTGTTACGAGAAAGAACCACATCTTTAGAAAAGCAGTTAGAAAAAATCTGATGCGCTTCTATTGACACCCAGTGACGCGTCTACTGGCCGCCACCCTACCATTTCAGACAAGTAATTATGATAAAATAAATTCTTTTTCGAACAGAGCAAAAATGTCGCTAATAAAACAAATAAAGGACAAATTCGAGTTGCAAATGTCGACATGTAAATACAACAAGAGGAATAAGAAAATTTGTTTGAATGTTTTTTAAGTAAATATTTCTATGAAAATATAACAACTTAATGTTGAGCTATTCTTGCGGTGTCCTTTTCCATATTTCTTACCACTTTTTTCTATCATTTATCTCTTTTCCCATTTCATCCCTACAGCTATTTGAATTAGTCCTTTCTGTGTTTCTTGTGGTCTTTCTTTGATCTTTTTTTGTGTCCTCCCTAATGTAATGATGTATTCTTATTTATATCCATATAATCATTCATGTAGCTCTTCATTTACTTTTAGTTTCCTCCGTCCAAATATTTGTCGGCTGCTCCTATTCTGTTAATTTTCCAAATCTATTTTCCCATTGTCTGCAATAACTCCTTCCAAATTATTTTTGACTTTGCTCTATTTGTTTTCCTCCTAGTCCAATTTTGTACTTACACCGTTTCTGCTGACAACCATAGTTTTGGTTTGTTTTATACTTATTTTCAGCAGTTCTCCATCGCTTCAGGTTTTCTTGACTCATTTATAAATGTCATAATATTCCCGCCATCTATGTGACTGCGGTGCTGAATACCAGACAATCGTTCATATTATGACATACTGCGTCAATAATAATTATAGCTGCAACCCAGTGGATTTTGTGGTACCAACCCCAGGAACTATTGTGTACAAATAACCTAGATGTACAATTATAAATATTTTGTAAATTAGTATACTAATCGATGTATATTGGCATGTAGTGTTTGTCTAATGTAGTCATACGATAAATAAATAAATTCTTGCAGGTACTTCTCAATATCTGCTATCATTGTCGATATATGTTATGCCATTTTGTCATTGTCAAAATCAGCATAACATATTTCGGATAGTTTTATCGGGTTTAAATTCTAATAGTCTAAATAAAATGTAAAAACTAGATAATAGTGCACTCAAATAACGAACTGGTTGGGATTTAAATATCAATCGCAGGTATCGATACTTTGTATCGGTATCAGTATCGTTTCGTAGTGTCGAAACCGGTATCGTTTAATTCATTAGTAAAAAAAGATTCATGCAGTCAGCGCTGGGGCATTGAAGGTATAGACTTGGTATTAAAATCATTATCGTTTTGTAATATCGGTATCGGAAAACGGTATCAGTAGATTTATTCGCGGATGAAGTACGTAATCTGTTCAATCCAGTTAATCGTGATTATATATTACAGCAAAAACTCTTAGTTAGATCATGCGCGTTGTTAGTTTCGTTGAATTTAATTAACCTAGTACTCTCATTTAAATTTACTACACCGTGATTAATTTGTTATCAGTCAAATAATTTTAGCATTCGCGGTGACAAGAATATCTAACACGTCTTAAATCTGACATGCGCAGTAAATCTGTTTATGAACGTATACCTTAACTGTTGGTACCTTATTAGAAACATGATACGCGAACAAAACTAATATTTCCTAGTATCGGTTAATGTACTAGTAAAAACATAACTAATAAAAAAAAATATATATTTATTATCAAATCAAATATTTTTGGACAGGCTAGAGCTTATATGAGAAAAAACAGTCTTTCTTGTTGTTTTTTTGTAAAAATATTGACTTATCAATTTAAAATACTAGTTACTATTATCTCATTCTAATATTTGTATTATGTAGTGTTGTGAGTTGCAGTAAATTACCAAAATAATAATTTACCGATTTGAAATTAGCGCCTAAGTATTTAAATTTGCGCGTTCCATTGGGTGCTGCTATTTGTAATAGATTATAGCCTTAGAGTTTCCGGTTAAAGTCAAAACTATATATTACTTAATATATCAAATACCATATATATATTATCCATGATTCAGCTTACTATACAAATATTACCGGTAATGGTTATAAACGATACTCGTAAAAAAGTACCGGTACTAGTAAAAAAGTATCGGTACTATAATTTCGAAACAAAAAATGTCGATACCGTACTAGTATCGATAATATCGTTTCGTTCATACGAACTAGTTGTTTGTAATAAAGGTCCTATCTTCCTGTACCTTGATTTTTGCCTCAAAAAACAAAGATTGAAGCAGTAGTCTGCACCCTGTCGGAATTTAATTTTCCAAATTTCAGCGAATAATTTAGTTAGTAATAATTTTATAAGGATGTTGCTTTAAAAGCATCCTGTATATCGCGCCAAAGCACCAGGCTAATAACATTAACTAAAAAATAATGATTATATTTGCATAGTACCGTATGTTCGATCAGTATCTGTAATAGAGTTATAACGTAACTGATTTATAACGTTTTTCCTATCCTTCAATTACGGAACAGATGTAGTTCCATTAGGTATGATTAGTATTTGTATTCTACTTAATACTTACTCGATATATATATTACAGTTCTCTAACTGTTTATATTGTATTTCATTCATATCAATTTTCTTTGATGTTGTATTTATATTATCTAATATAACTGATGATGACAGGTATAAATTTTTATTGGTTCAAGTAATATCATCGCGAAAACCTTTCAGTTCCAATAATCTTGCTAATATATCTTACATTTGAACACAATAATGTGTTTCGGAATCTAAGAAAAGCCTCTTAATTTCATTTCCCACTATACTATAATGCACGTATATATAAAATAAATTGTCTTCAAACCATATAAATGGAGATTGATTTACTAAATTTACTCTATGAATTTTAAGACCCCAACGAACTGAATACGAAATATACGCGTTTTCAGTATTTCGTACATATGACCAAGGAACCTTAATCCTAAGGCTGGGCAAATAGACGATCGTGCAACCATCTGAGTCCATTTTTTTCCTTTTTTTTTGCTCTTTAGTTTACTTGGATATTCTTTTCTTGTTCGTTAGTAAGTCACGATGAGGCGAATAATTGAAAAGCTTGCTTACCACAACTTCATGCTGGATATGCTTCGATGAAAAGTCCAGGATACTAACTAGCATGGTCTACAGCAGCGTTTCTCAACCGGGGGGCCGCGGCGCCCTGGGGGGCCGTGAAAGCTTCGTTGGGGGGCCGCAAAGTCATATAAAATCGAAGCATGAAATTATAATAGAAAAACGCTCAATTTTGCAAGATATATTCATAAATATATGGCATTTATATTAATTAAAATATACCTTTTAAACTTAAATAAAATAAGTTATACTTATTTTGACAACTAATTTAAACTAATTAAAACGGTTCGCGTTGGAGGTACTTCAAGTACTTTCAAGGAGGTACGACTTGAACTTGCAATATTTTTTGTTATGCTCCGAGCTACTGTTAGCTAAAGAGTAAGGGTGCGAAAGTGTTCAAATGGAAAGCATTAGCCCTCCAAATGAACCCGTAAATAAAAAAATTAACCTGTATAAAATTCTCGAGAGATAACTCCATTATACTTCCAATAGTAATTTTCATCCCTTTTTGAGGTCTCAGAATTTTACCCATTTTACCATATAGGCCGTGTCTCCAACGCTATAGCTCTGAAATTTTAATAAATCCTCAATCAAAATGTATAACTATTTATATAAAGATACAAAGTAACAAAATATAAAGTATTTTAGATCATGTAGTACCAAGTAACTCCCAAATTTAACGTTATACTTCATCTTCAATAATAAAAAATAGTGTATTGGGCCCGGTAGTTCAATTTCAACCACCTGTATACTATTGATAAAATATTAATATGTATATGTGTTTATTCTCATAAAGAATTATTTTAAGCAATTCTGTTCCTTATTTATTAATTGTTAATGACTATATTCCTTAATGAGCTTTATCATGATTAGCCATCTTGATATGTAGTGATACGTGATTTTTGCAAGTGGCGTCTTCATTTTTTTCTGACGTTTTTAGTTATTTTTAAGTGATAAAAGTGCAGAAAATACTTGAAATAGTGTGTTATAATGTGGACTTTAGTGTTTGGACTCCATGCAGACCAAAATTGGAGCGACTGGAAAGGTATTTGTAGAAATTTTTGTAAATTTTATAATGTAAGTCATTGTTATGTAGAATGTGCTTATATGGACAATATAGAAACACATACATGCATACACTATCGGCTATAACTAGAGAAACAAAACTATTTTTTAAATCATTTTCATAAATCCCGATTATTGACTAAATGAATATTGAATTATATTGGTATAACAACAACAATTTATATGTTAGAACCTGCTCTTAAAAATATTTGTTGTACTGGTACAATAAATAAAATAATTAACTTTCTGCTGCAGCAGACCGTCTGTATATTTCTTTTGTAAGACTTAATAATAAAACAATTTTTTGTGGTTAAATTTTTTCCTTTGCCCTAGCTCCCGTTTTTGTCCCGACAATATATATATTAGTTTATGCTAGTACTATAGTACTAGCTCTGAAACATGGACCTTAACAAATTGAGATCAACACCTTATAGTTTTAGAAAATAAAATATTACACTAAATCTTTGATCCCATTAAACTTAATGGTGAATGGAGTATTCGCAAAAACAAAGATATCCGAGAACCTAGTATCACATCAGTTCTGAGAGGTAGACAATGGATAGGACACGTGATGAGAATGAAGGGGGATATAATGGTAAAGAAGATATGGGAAGGAAAATTAAGCACCGACCAGTGGGAAGCCGTCGCAAGAGATGGAGAAATCAGGTAACCAAAGATCTAATAAGTATTAGTTTACAAGACACATGGAAAGACTTAACAGTTAATAGAACAAGATGGAGGAATATAAGTGAGGCCAAAAGTCTTGAAACTACCGACTGACAGTGCCCAAAGAAAAAAAAGAATCTTACAAAATACCGAATTTTTTGAGCCGTTGAAAAAATTAATGTTTTTAAAAAAATGTTCTGTAGTATCAAATGAAAACTCAATTCAATACTCGATATCAAATAAAACGTAGATTAAGGAACAAAATTTAATTCTTAAAAATATGGTTATTTTAACCCGATTTTGATTAAAAATGTGCCACATTTTTTGTCAAATTTGTGAAATTTTTTGTTCCACAGCCTGTAATCCAGAGTAGTTGGTTCAAAAATCTGAAAAAAAATCTAAATAATGCACATTGATGTGATTTGGAATAGTTCAACTAGAATTTTTAATCAGATAATTTTTTTGAAAGATATAGAAGCTTTTATATATTTTTTATTTTTTTTTTCAAGAGTATTAAATGAAAGCTCTTAGTACATAGATTAACAGACGATAAATGATTTTCAATATATGTTCATTTCGATGTATTTCCCGCAAAAATTGTCCCATACATTTAGCTTGCAGGCTGCTGGCCGCAGTCCTCTGTTGACCACAATCACATACTATTATAGATCCCTGCGAAACCCTAAAATGTGTGAAAATTCATACTTCACATCAATACTCATCGTACAAAATATAAAAGTAGAATCGTAAATATTTTATGTCTAATAAATAAACGGAGAAAGCCGCAAGAATGAAGATATCCTAGTATTGGACTCAAAGCCAAATAATCACTAATTAGGACATTGGTTTTGTCAGGTTAAATTGATAGTAGGGTTGACTGAGGACAGAATACAGCAATTTGTAAAACTTGATTCAAGTTTTCGTTATTGAGTTAACTTGTAACACTATCGATATCTCTTTAACAAATCAAGATCAGCTTTTACCAACCTATAGTACGTTCTGTACTTAAATATGGTCCCAAAACACGCGCTTAATAAAGTGAAAAAATGTTGTTAATTATCCAATTTTTTTGTTCTATTCATAATTATCGGCATCATAATCAGGGCCGCCTCAACCCGGGGATGCAAGTGGTACTCTGCACCTGGGCGGCACCCTGTAAAAAGAGAATTGGTTTTAAAAGAAATTTTTTATTTTATAAACAAATTTAAAACTGTACGCTAATGTACAGCAGCCTACGTGTTGTGAGTTGTAGTAAATTACCAAAATAATAATTTGCCGATTTGAAATCGGCACCTAATTATTTTAATTCGCGCATGACACATTTAATTTGGTGTTATCTGCAGTAGTTGATTTTAGGCTTAGGCTTTCGGTTAAAATCAAAACTATAACATTACTTAATATCAAATTATCCTGATTCGCCGCTAGGATCGCTGATTCATATAATTATACAAATATTACCGATAATAATTATAACCTATACCAGTAAAATTGTATTGATACCATTAAATTATTGAACCCCATGATATCGAGTACTAAAATACTAGTATCGATAGTATCGTTTTATTCCTAACTCCTAGTAGAGGTTCGTGATGTTCATTCGAGAATATTTGTTGTCTACCTACAACCGGTCAATTTCGCAACATGTCCGACTCATTTCCATTTCAGTTTTACTACTCGCTCTATTATGTTACATGCACTAGTTTGTTTTCGGATCCATGAATTTGTTTAGCGATCCGAAAGTTTCTGTTAAGAAATAGTTTTAAATTACTTTTCGAACTCATCTGATACGCGTGAATCTAGGGTTTATAGCAAAATGTTCTTTATTCAAATTTATGATAAATCTGCATAATACCAAAGCATTTTTATACGGCATTTCAGAAGGAATTCGCTTAGCAGGAGATTATTCCTGTGGTCATTTCTATTGAAATTTTTTATGTAAACATACTTCCGATTGCGGGAAGGGAGACTTTGATCTGAAAGGGAGTTTTCATATGCATCCATTGCATCGCATAGAAAAAGATGGAAAAAGTATTCTGTAATATTTTCTGACTTTTATAACGGATATACACATTTGTTTGGACTGGGTATTTCTCCACAAATGCTAGATATTAAGTGGCATTTTATTTTTATCTTGCATTTTACTTTTTAATTGCGAATCAAGGAAAGTATTGCGATTCTTTTATGATGGCTAACAATAAAAATTTTTATATTTTTTACATTTCTTTACTATTTTCTCTTTTCGGGCAGCGTTAGTTGGAGACTCTTGAGGCCTGTCGGATCCTTAATTATGGTCCGCGAACGCGAAGCTTCCAAATCAAATAAAAAAACAAAAAAAAAAAACAAAAATTAATACCACATAATAAAATAAAATCAGCTGTGGCCACCACAGGACCGCCATCATAAAGTACTTGTTTAATTTATGCTGCTTTATCAAAAAATGTCTCAAATAAAAGTTGTTAGTTATTGTTTTTATAGCAACTTTTGTTAATTTTTTTTTTTCGAAATATTCCTATGTTGTCAAATATTCGCAAAAATCTTAAAACGGACACGAGTAAACTCCCATTTCTAGTTAACCGATTTTTACCAAAAGTTAATCAACTCGTGTCATTGATGTTAAAAGCTTAAATATGAAGATTCATAAAAATCCTTTTAGCCGAATTTGCTCAGCACGTGTACACGGACCGACAGACAAACCGACAGACAGACAGACAGACAAAAATTTCTGTTCATCTTTCGGTTCATATTATGTGTATTAATCAGATATTACTCAGATTTTTAGATTAACTCCTCGTGGGTTATAGGGTATGGGACAAAAGTTTTTCAGCACATTTTTGCAAATATCAAGTTAAAAAAAAAAACTACTTTTCGTTTCTTACACATTTAAACACATTTAAAAAAAATATTGGGTTGTTACATAAGTCCGTTCGTTTTTTTTTTTCACCTTTTATTCAATAAAATATACATTCTAAAAAAAACTTTTATTATCAAATGTACTGTCCATTATTTTCTATCACTTTGGACAAACGTTCAGGCAATTTCATAATGCCATCTCTCCAGAAGGTTCCGTCTTTGCTCTCGAAAAAACTGTAGAGGTGAATTTTGATATCGTCCACAGATGCGAAATTTTTTCCGTTAAGGGAATTTTGTAGAAAGCAAAACAAATGGTAGTCGGATGGTGCGATGTCTGGATCATATGCTCCGACTACCATTTGTTCCGCTCTCTACAAAGAGTTGTACATGCAATCCAAATTTCAACTTTCTAGCTCCACCCGTTTGGCCATAATTTCTACCGAACAGACAGACACATATACAGTGAGATCATTAATTCCTGAGCGTTGCATAATGGTAAACAGTGGGTTTTAAAATATCAAAACTGTATACTAATTCACAGCTGAAAATCCTTCGTCCCATACATACTTATATAAACATGTTTTCATACAGAGATGATTTTCAGAATTAGCCATTCAAACTCAAAAGTGAAGACAAACATTACTGGTTGTCATATGGAGCACTCTTCCGATAATCCACAAAAATTCCAGAGGTTTAATTACTTGGTAAAAATAAATTCAGTTTTCTTATTAATTAAATCTTTCTTTATTATCGTTTTACAGTACTGTTTATAAATCGGCAAACAGTTGGTTTCGTTCTTATAAATGACAGGGAGTCATAGTAAGAAATATCACCGTCAAGTAGAAAAATTGGTTATAATATAATTGTGATGGATAAATACTCCAATTGATTTTAAGTGTATTTTACTGAACAAATTTTCCTTTAGGTATTGCTTCTGAATTTGAGCTTAATTCTGGTTTATAAGTTTTATTTACTACTTCCAAAAGGTTGAAAACCCCTGTAATATAGTTTGGCAATGCCTGATTTTGAGAATGTGCTAGTCACATTTGACTTTTTACTTTTATAATAATTTTATAACATGTTGGAATTTTTATGCGTGTTCAGTTTGTAATGGTGGGGTACCATTGTTTGAGAAACACAGTGTGAGTCGGTAGCCTGTGGGGTGCAGTATAAAATTATACTATAATTTTGATTCTTTGATCTTTTATGCACTTTATTCACGTGAATATATTATATTTGTGGCGTCAATTTATTTTACTCTTTACCCAGACATTTACAGTCATATAAAATTATTTCGAAAATTTATACCTGTTAAAGGAAGAAATGTTAAAAATTTTCTAGAACCAAATGGCAAAAATAAAAATATTAAGTCACAAGTCCTAAATTGAATTTACGTACTTGTGATTTGTGCTTACTTAGTTTATAACTTTTTACTTATTTAAAATTTTTGGCAAACCAGTTAAAACAAGCAGTTCGACTCAGCATCTTTTCCACAATCTATTTTCAAAATTACTATTTCTATCTAAGTTTGACGAAAAGAAATGAAAAAAATTTCATACAGTTCTTCGATTAGGTATTTCTTAAAAATCCCTGTTCTAAAGAAAATGAAATTACAAAAACCGCTAAAAAAAATCTAAAGAAATAACATAGCGTAACAAACTCAACGGCAGTCAATTCACAAATGACAGCTGCATCATATCAACTCTCTATTTACCCTCACCACTTACTAGGTATTGCGCAAAGCGTACACCTGTATTTTTTCTTCTTTTTAGGGCAGGGGGCGGCAACCTTTTTTACTAAGTGGGCATATTTCAGAAATGCGGGAGTTCGGCGGGCACCGTGGGACATTCTTTAAGTCCCAATATGAGTATAGAAAATATTACTCAAAAAAGAGTATAATACTCTTAAAAAGAGTACGTCTGGTCACCCTACATCATCCTCTCTTTCAGAAAAAGGACTAATAAAAAATGTTAAAAATGCCTCCAATTCGTAGAAGTCTTCAAATCTGGTATTAAATTCTTCCAATAATGTATCAAAATGTTTGGCAAATTGATGGGTGGTAGCATTTCCATCGCAATAATTTTCTATTACCATTTTTATTATTGCTTTCTTTCATATTGGGTCTATATTGGGAATAGTTTTAAAATTTAATTTTACAATAAAATTTAATGAATATTAAATTATATTTATTTATAACACTATAACACTTCTAGTCTTCTTGACAGTACTTTTATTACTAAAAGCGGCTCGGAAATAGAATTTCGCATGGTTAGGCGGGCACTTAGAAATTGCTTCGCGGGCACCCTGGTGGCACCCTGGGGCACCCTCGCGGCACCGCGTTTCCGACCCCTGTTTTAGGGTATTACAGGTTTGACCAAAAAACAATTATAATTTTACTCATATGTCTTTCTGTTCAGTTGAGATATTGGCCAATTGGATGGTGAGTATTAAAAAAATATCGGGGGAAAATATAAACAAATATGTACTCAACGAAAAAAGATATACATATATCGACGCCGCGCGTGCAGTATATCCTAAGTGACATAGGCATAGTTTATCAGAAAACAACAAAAACTGTTTTACTTGCATACCAATTAATTTATTTTTTAACCTAACATTAAAAAATAACATAGTACCATACACAAAACAGAAACTAGTCCTATTTTATAAAAACTATTGAAAGTATTAAATATAAAGCATTTAGATTTTTTTTCTCGCTAAAATAACTCGCCACTAGATATATTTTTATGTTGTTTATTCAGACTTATCAAAAATGCAATTTATCAAAAAATGCCAGTCAAGAGGTATAGCACGCGCGTCGTCGATATTTTCTTAAAATTTTAAGTGGAGTATCAGATGATACCTTATTAATGCGTGGACAGACCAATAAATTTTTATTTTAGAAAAATCACATTTTTTCTCGGTTTTTCGCCAAAAATGTCCTAAAACTTTTCTCCCTCATTCTATTCCCCAGAGGGGTGATCTAAAAATTTGAAAAAATCTCAATATTGTACATCGATGGGAACCGAAATGATCCAACAGAAATCAGATTAGTTTTTCGAAAAATATTTTTTTGTGTCATTGTTGAAATTATACATTATTTTTTTAAAAATTATTATGTGATATCAAAAGAAAGCTGTAAAAACGTAGATTAAGTAACGAAAAGTAGTTTTTTTAAACACGATTTTAGCAAAAAATGTGTTTAAAAAACTTTTGTATCATACCATATACCCTAGGGGGGTAAACGTAAAAATCTGAAAAATTGTAATCTGAGTAATACAGATTAATGTAAACCGGAATAGTACCACAGGAATTTTTTATGTGATAATTATTTCGAAAGTTATCGAATTTTTTGCAATACCGTGCTTACTATATTTATCGGACTGACTGGAGACTGGCTACCTATAGCTGAATCCTGATGCGAACGTATCTCAAACACGGTTGTAAGTCTCTAGATGGAAGCACGTGGATTATTCTTTCAAAATGTATCAAAATTATATATTTTTTATATGTACCTACAATTTCTAATGACAACTGAATACCTACAAATCCCTGCAATAAGTGAAAATTCACACTTCACATCTTTTTTTTTTTTATTAAACCTCTAATTATGTACTCTTGTTGTTCCATTCAAATTAGTGGTAAATGGAGATACCGCCGAAATGAAAATATTGAGGTCTTCCCACTGGTGAGGTCCTCTAACTGGCCAATCTACCTTCCCAGAAGAGCCAGCGCAAGGCGGTGTTCTCCGGAACCCGGCTAATTTAACGGCACCGTGGATTTTTAGGTACCCTGTTTGTTGCTCATCCCTTAATTTGGATTTTCTTTTTTTTCTGTCTGAACCCGGCTGCTTAAAATTAAACACCGTCCTGCTTCCCATATCTTCTCTACCGTTTTCTGTTTCATTCTTATCAAGTGTCAAATTCTTTTAGTTAGACAAACACTGTTTTATCAAATCTATTTTGACAAAATTATACAATGAATTTGTTTAAAAACAAGTTTTGGATTGTTTTTATGTTAATTAGTACTAGCTAGTCACCTTAATGGCACTGAAACTATTGCAATTCATTCTTGTGGATGACGTAATTATGGAAGGTGTATTCCTAGAATTGAAAAGTTTTAACACCAGTCTGAGGTTAATTAATGGCTACAAAATCATTACTAATCAAGGAAATACCGTATAAAATAAGTCACACTATAAAAACCACTAATATTAGTCACGAAAACTAATAAATAATAAAAAACATATATTCTTCAACTGTATTATAGATAATTAAATAATTTAATTTAAATAATATACCATAGCCTATAATTCAGTCAGTATAATTTGACTATGCGCCCATAAAATCGTTTTAGAAACACGTAATCTATGCACTAATACGATTTCGTTCGCAGAATGGTGGGTAGGTTGCATTTTCTGGTAATTTAGGCTTTGCCGGGTTTTCATTTCAATAAAAGCATAATTTCACTATCACACCACGTTAATTTCATTAAAATTAATGTTTAGTCACACACAACTAATAAGCATTAACTCCAAATAAAGTTTTCATGAATTTTAACGAAAATAAAATGCGGTAGAAAATATATTGGCAGATAGATAATTCTATATATATATATATTCTATCTTGCTCTACTAAGTGTCAGGGCCTTAAGGGGATCTTGTATACCAGAGGTCTTCAAACCATGGCGCGTGGGAATAATTCCCGCAAGACGAATCCGGTCCGCGGACATTTGTTGCTTAGGGCACGAACAGGTAACTGGCACGAATAAATATCCTTTTACTTTCAGATGTATCCGAACATGTAGAATGATTGTCGGAACTTGTTGGCGTATGAACCATGCGCCTATAACTATACAGGAACCTTTTAAACATTATTTACCCGTTTACAAGAAGCTGACAATACATTTTTAGGGTTTTGTAGGTATGACCAAAAAACCCTTATACCGTCATTTTGTCGTCTGTCTGTCTGTCTATCTGTTTGGTAAAAATTGTAGCCAAACGGCTAAACCTAGAGAGTTGAAATTTGGCATGCTTATACTACTCTTTAACCCGCACATAGGAAAAATACCATAACATCTAAAAAACATATCCCCTTAAAAATATAAACAAATATCTGCTCATCGAAAAAAATATATATATTTTTTTTAAATTCTCAGTAGGGTATCAAATGAAAACCCTTAGTGCGTGGATTAACGATCAAAATTTTATTTTTGCAAAATAAATTATTTTGACGGGATTTTTACCAAAATTGTGCAAAAAAATTTTTTTTTCCCACACTCTGTAGCCCAGATGGTTTGAACTAAAAATCTGAAAAAATTCTAAGTAATGTACATGTGTGAACTGGAGTAGTACAACAGGAATTTTTGATCAGATTATGTTTTCGGAAAATAATGCATTTTATGTGTTTTTTGCTTGACCATGTAAAATATTTAAAAACTTAGTAACAAAGTAAACCAGCATGCTTTCATGGTTAATTCTAGTTATATTAGATACAGGGTCGCATTTACTTTAATAACCGTAAATTTAATAACCAGTGAAAATTGTTGAAATTGAATACACGAAATCAGAGGGGCGGAGTTATGACTTAAATCAACCAATGGAATTCGAATTAAAATTAACAAAAAAAAAAAAAATTAACATAAAATTTGTTCTGACACCCCAAATAATCATCATTCACTTAATAAATACCTGCTAAACCCTGAAATGTGTGAAAATTCACACTTCACATGAATATTTTATATTTTTTTGATTTTTTTGATTTAATTTGTAGCGAACAATTTACATTTCATAGATATTCATAAACTGTCTTTGGTGTAGCGAATTACATTACAATTGTTTCACAACAATTAGTCACAACTTTTAGTGGGTATGTACAGGGCCGGAGCAATGTTTTTGGCGCTCATCATTTTTTGTCAAAGTAATACAGGGTCCGGCAGAGAGGTATGATGTTTTTGAAAAGACTGTCACACATTTAATTTCGAACCAATTTCAAAATATATTGTTTTTATACATAACTGGTACATTGCCATTTGCAAAAAATACACATTAATTTTCGAAAAAAATAATCAACTTCGAAAAATTACGTCAGTTAGGTGGCGTCCATTTTTGTCGAGGCATTCTTGTAGACGGGTGGCAAAATTGACCATACAATGTTCAAGCATGGCACCTTGGTGCCATGTGGAATCCTTTGAATTTACACAGTGCACAGTGGAATCCTTTGAATTTCACGCGTTATGTTTTCGGAAAGCTCTTCAAGAGTACGTGGTTTGTTAATGTAAGCTTGAGCTTTTAGGTAGCCCCATAAAAAGTAGTCACAAGGTGACAGGTTCGGTGACACCACAGAACGACTCGTTTCAATGAAGGCGTTGTAAATAAACACACGATGTGCTACAGACCAAGGCTCCATTGTTACTGAAATGGCATCTGTTAACGATTAGATAACAACCATTCCGAAAACAGTGTGACCAACCAAGCGCGCGTAAAAGTCATTTCAAAAACATCATACCTCTCTGCCGGACCCTGTATAACAAAAAAGTAATAATTGCTATCAAAAGTTAATATTACAAACAAACTGTAACACTAAAGTCTAAACGGAATACAAACATCACGAGATAACCACATGTAAACAATAAACAGTTACTCGTCTCATGAGTTCAGACTTGGTCCGCATGGCGTCACTTCATAGCGCTGTTGAGCCAATGGAAATGTGCTATTTAAAAGCTGTGCTTACGAATATATTATTTGAAGTCACGGGGAATCACCGACTATCGCACAGCGTTGGCTAACTGCAACAGTCTGCCTGACTATTAGTTTTTCGCCCTTTACCGAAGTCTTGACGCCGCGGTCCGAATAGATTCTGTCACGAGGTATTTTCGTTCAAATAAATTTTTATATTATACAAGACATATAGTACAAAATTTGTTATAGCATAAGAAGTCCTTGCAAGCCGCCAAAATGCAAGAATTGGGCCGCATGCATTTTTTGTAAATGTATTTCCCAGCCGAATTCAAGTTCATTTTGGCCCGCGGTTTATTTAAATAAAAATTATATACCCCCTTCCGAAAAAACTGGACCCCTATTGTGTAATATTCGCTATGTTTTCTGTCAGCTGAGCTCTATATTTTATCCCCATTAGGTGTTCTACCTTAATCATCATCATCATCATAATCCTTGGCTCGACAGGCCGAGATGAACCTTTGCTTCTTATTGCCAGGTTTCGTGACCATATTTTCAATATTTAGATCAGTATTACGTCCTTTTTTACCCACCTAAATCATCTGCCTATAATTTCCTGGGTGATACACCTCTATGAAAACACTCGGAAATCATTCTTTCTGCTAACAATGATTGGCTTAAAAAATCGACGATGTAGCTTGTTGTCAAATATTGAACTGACGTTGAACTTCATTAAGATCTATGTTTTTAAGCTATACACAAGGGTTATTAGATTGGGATTCCTTGATAAAGAGGTTGTAAAAGGACATTGTGTCAAAATTAGGTTGTAAATACTGTTGTATTTAATATTCTTCATAAAAATACGGTTTTATTTGTGAATGTTGAAGAATATGTAAAAATCCGTTTCAAAAACAAAATATTTGCTCAGCTTTCATAAACAAAATGAAAAAAAAAAAATAATAAAACAATTGAATAAAATATATATTTTATATATTAAATTATTCATTTGAAATGCTGCAAGTCGCTTTCCTGATCGAATGAAATCGATGAGAAAACTCAATTTTTATATAATATTGAAAACGGAAATAACACCTTCGAAGTTTGTATTAGTTTACAGATAAAAATGTTATTTTTAAAATTAATATCCTGTTCCGTAAATACAGTGTGCGTCTTGCTGGGAAAGATGTTTCCTGTATACAATGTCCTACTGTGCAATATGTTTTAATATAGTACCTATCCTGTTGGACGGAACGGCGTGCGAGTTACCAGTGCTAAGATAACGTTTTTAATGTACAGTTATATCTGGAATGAAAGGGGGAAGAAATTACGAGTACCCTACAGTTTTTAGCTTTAATATAAAAATCCGAGTACTGAACTCATGTATTATATTACTCGCTTATCGCTCTGATGTGCATGAATACATTATAAAGCGGATTAAATAATCAAGAATTTAATTCATAATTGAATCCCTTTTCATATACCATGAAGTATGAAATTTTAAAGTAATCCTGCTGACCCGTCTCGTCTGATGTATAGCCTGATGACTGGACAGCTAGTCATCAACATTTTGCGTAGAAAAATTCAACCACAACAAGGGGGAAACTTTAAATATATTGTAGGGGAGCTGTTGGCGAAACTACTCACAAAATGGGTAAACTGTATGGCTAGCAAAGTAAGTTGGTTATAGGTAACTTCCTTAATTCAGATCAAACAAAAAGTTATGAAGGTTTATTGATATCAAATCAAATATTGACATCAAAGCATGGCTACAGGGGACATGCAGCCGATGTAAAACACCCCAGGACCCTGGATGTATGGGGAACCCTAGAAAAAGTAGAAAAATATAATAATAAAATAGAAAAGAAAAAGGTAAAATCGAAATATAAGGAATCGGAATACGAGGTGTGTAAATTAGGTAACCGGACTGTTTAAAAAAAATATATATTCGAATAGAATTACAATTCAATATTTTCTCCCTCAAAATATCATCCTTGGGAGCCACACAGCGCTAGAGACGGTTCTTCCAATCCTCATAGTAGTGCTGGAACTCGGATACTGGAATAGCTTTCAGCTGGTCGGTTAAGGACGTTTGAATGTTTGCGAGTGTCCCAAAATGACGTCCCTTGAGGTGATTTTTCAATCTTGGGAAGGAAAAAGTCACAAGGACTCAAGTCAGGCGCAGAAGGAGGCTGAGGAGCCACAGGAATGTTTTTACTGGCCAAAAACTCGTTTATTGAAATTGCTATGTGACAAGACGCATTATCATCTCCAATTCATTAGTCAAAATCTGATGAACGGAAGTGTGAGTCAAATTCAACTCTTCCCCGATCATTCTGACTATCAACCGACGATCTGAACGCACACGATTCCGGATTCTGTCGACATTTTCATCGGTTCTTCAAGATGAAGGCCTCCCGCTGCGTGATTCATCTTCAATCAACTCTCTTCCTTCTGAAAATGCCTTAAACTCCCAAATTCGTACTGAAGGTATCATTTGTTTACCTGCCGTCCCTCCAAGTCCCGCGTCCCAAATTTTGCCAGATCAAACGCTATGTTGCCATTCCGGTTATTTAACTTACACACCTCGTGGTAGAAAATTACGTATTTTACTGGTCCGCGGTGCGTTTTTGTGCACCCCCAAAAGTAAATGAATTTAAATATTACAGTGGACTTTTTCGCTCTTTTTCTCTTTAAATTTACTTAATTTTTTAATTATAACCCGTCTACTGTTGTGCGTAAAATAAATAGCTCGTCTACAAGTTATGATATACCGTGACTCGATGTGCTGCGTGTTTTGGCAGCACCTGTTGCTTATTATATTGCTGCGATTGGCACTGATGGTATTTCCTCCTATCGGAGCTGCACAGGTTTGCAGTTAAAAGCTTGCGAAGTGTACGTTTGACTACAGATATTTTTGTTAACATATTTTTAATATATATATATATTTTTTATGGTGTTGTGTGCATAAAACAATAAGGTAATTCAAATTCTTTTAAAATTTAATTGCTTTTTAAAGAATTTCAAAAATAGAAGATAATATAAGAAACCAGGATATCGCATGTTCGTGTTAATAATGATTTTCTTTCCCAAAAGAAAATCTCAATTATACTTCTGGTTACAGCACCTCCATTAAAAGTTTCCATGAGCCTCCACTACTCCGGACACATAGTAAAGGAACAGTTTTGGTTTATTTTTTTTTATGACCCATACATAGATTAATAAAATAACACAGATAATAATTTAATAAATTTACCGGCAAACTATGAAGGATTTCAAAATGATATTTATAAATTTTTTTGCTGTTAGTCTTCCGGCCGTATTAGCTAGCTTCGATAATTTTATTTAAATTTATTTTGGTATAAATTAAACCTTATAATTACAAATATACACACAAATATTCATGCCATCATTGGGATTCGAACCCGAGTACCCCTGGTCTAGCAGTCAGCGCTGCTCACAATGATCGCTATACCATGGCGACCGGGTTTTTGTATATTTGTGTCTTATCGTATATTATCAAACAAAATTATCGTTATTGTTGAAAATATTTCACAACTTACTCCTATGCTAACTGACCCAATTTTGCGTCGCAACGCATATGTTAAGGAACTAGGATGTAGAGCAGTGGTCCTCAATCACTGTGCCGCGGCACTTTAGTGTGCCGCCAGATTTTTCAGAATAACTAAAATACTCGTTGACAGAACGGTAACTTTGAATCTATTGAAAAACATTGCTATGAGAAAATTAAACCAACAATTATTGAGCATTTGAAATAATTGGAGCAAAATATTAAAAAATATTTTCCAACTTGACAAAAATTTGACTGGGTCAGAAATTCATTTTTAACATATGATACATCAATTTTCGAATTGACAATAAATGAAGAGGAAGAACTTATTTCAGTCTCTAGTGACGTCGTATTTATGTGAATTTGGATTTTCGGTTTTAACAAATATAAAATTTAAAAAAAGATCAAGACTTAGATATGGAACATGACATGAGAGTTGCATTGTCCTCTCTCCGACCAAATATAAGTGAAACTGTTCAAAAGCATTAAGCTCATATTTCCCATTGATATGAAATTAGTTTGCTGTGCTATTATGAAATTTATACAGTGAATACTTTCAACTTCTAAAGCAATTCCTAATTTCTTTTTTTCAGTCAGTATCCAGTATGTTCGTTTCCTTCTTGTATGATTCAAATTAAGGCATCCATGGTGTTTAAATTTCGATATTGTAGAGGAATTCGGTATAGGATGATTTGGATAAGTAGCACTGAACATAGCAGAAACTTCTCTCAAACTCATCTGAGAATTGTACCAAGTTACAAGCATGATTTTTTCTTCACTTGTGTACATTTTTTTGAATGAAAAAGATACACTTAAATCGCCTATGTTGCAAATTAAAAGAAACGCAATTTTGCATTGCTGTCAGATTTCAATTACCATAGTAACGATAGTTCCTATATTGCAGGAAAAAAGAAATTCACTGTATTATTTTATTGAATTAAATTTTTGTTTATTATTTCATATTTATTTATTATCATTTTACCATTTACATGTTACCACTTTTTATGTTTTTTTTTTTTTTTGTTCTATATGGATCTATTAATTATTAATAAAATTTATGTATTACATGTACCGACATCAGTAAGCTTATTTAAAATACCTTGTTGTGCCGTCAAAATTTTAAATAACAAAATGTGTTGCGCGAGAGAAAAAAGATTGAGAACCACTGATGTAGAGCGTAATATATTAAATTTTAACTGTTCAGTATAGTGGATTGTTCATTCAATACAGTATTCATACAATCGAACGCCTGCTGCTGTATGTGTAAAATTACGAGAAAAACAATGAAAATCCTATTAAATAATATTTTCAAAATTACAATTTTTTTATGTAAGGAGAAAACATGAAAAACCAACCTGAAACGAATACAAACTAACAAGAAAGAACAGAAACGAACAATTTTTCTTTTTTTATAGCTAAAGGTTCTACTGTTACAGGTAAAAACATTCGATTTGACTTGTTAAAACTTCGAATACTCTACTGTGAATCGCGTATTAGATATACCCGATATCGAAAGACCAAGAGGAAATAATTTCTGTGTTATTTTTCTAGAAGGTAGAGTCAACTGGGCAGCCGTTTAAATACAAAATTTACATACAAAACCCTAAATTTAGGCGAGAAAACTTTCTTGTAGGAAATAAATTTAGCACCTGTTCAATATGTTGTCCAACTGTCGGTAGTGTTTTGTGTATTTTCATGCATATGGCAATGAAATAGATCGACCATCTAACACAGTGCTACTAAAAATGTTTAAGATATATTTCATGCATCAAATAAGAAACTAATTATATCAATTTAATTTTAATTAAATTGTTGATAGTCTAACCCAGTAGTTTACAACCTTTTTGCATCCGTAGCACACTTCTGAAGAACCGAAAGTATTGTGGGAAAATTATAAGTAAAATACAAAAATTTATTTTAATTAGAAATGGGTCGTTCATGAATGAACCGGCTCTGTACACTGACCGAAGTGACACGGTTCACCAAATTGAAATGAGCCGGCTCACGGCTCACTGCATAGTTTCAAGTTTCAATGATACGATTAATCGGGTTATTGTGAGGAGTGACCGGAGTGATCCGGAGCTGGATCGATGTCATGTTGAACTTCGCGAGAACTCGGCTTGTAATGTATTATCATAAAGTGTATTTTCTCATCAATTTGTAGGGCAGTCTATTTGAAACTAATAGGCATAGTCTGTACTTTCTTACAACCATACTATATAAAAATATTTAAAATATTGCCCAAATCCCAGATGTCCGATTTATAAGGGCAATAAACATCTCCATAAACTTAACACATCTGGTTTAAAATACAGTAGCTACATAAAAACAATTGTTTGTTTACTATTAACCTGGCAAAAAATGTTAGATAATTCTCTTCTATAGATTTATATTTATTTAACTTGTTCATATAATGCAAGAGCCGGGGCTGAGCGACGTTCTACCTACATATTGCAAACCAACAACCGTATTGAACGAACGAGCGACATCTGACCGACCTGTGTCTCGGGAACATGTTTACAGTTCATATAATGCAAGAGCCGGATCACTGAGCCGGATCAATGAGCCGGTTCAGCAAACTGAACGACCTCCACTGATCCGGTTCCACAAACTAATCCGAAATTCCTATCTCTAATTTTGATACGTATTATTTAAAACTCCTGGCACACTTCACAGAATCTCATGGCGCAATTTTCTACCGCGACATTGTTGAAAACCAGTGGTCTAACCTTTCCAAGAATAATTATTCAGAAATAATGCAGACGAAAATACTGGTTTGATCTAAGTCGAATTTAGGTTTTGCTGCTTAAGGTTAATCCCCCTATTTTCAAAAATGTTTATTGACATAAATTTAAATTGTAAATATGCAGGATTAAAAAAAGAATAGCTAAATAATTTTTTACTTGATACAGTTTATGTTTACGTTCACAGGATTAGGAATTTTTTGACTTTATATGATTAGAATCTGCTAATAATTACCTACCCACTACTTTAAATAGTTGTTCAATAAAAGGCCTTGAACTTTGAAAATCAATAATACCAATATAATATTTTAGTGACAGTAATAAAATTCACTGACAATAGGTGGTATCAATCGGTAAAAAATGTACTATATCAGAGTTTCTCAACAGGTGGTCCGCGGACCACCAGTGGTCCCCTGAAAAATTTTAGTAGTCCGCGAAAGTTTTTATGTGTTTTTTGCAGTTTTTTTTTTAAATTTTTTATGCATTTTTTATGTAAATAATTTATATTTTGTTCATTTTCTGTGATTTTCTAGAAATAAAATAAATGTATTTAGTAACAAATTAAATATATTTGTTTTCTTGCAAAAAATGAACCAACAATTATTATTAGTGGTTCGAGTTAGAAAATTATATATTATACTAGTCCGCGGTGCGTTTTTGGTTGAGAAACACTGTACTATATAATGAATGTAGAAATCAGACACAAGATGTAAAAATATCCTACTTTAGTCAGATATATTTTTCACTTAAGAACTAAATTTAACACTAGTTAATTCCGCACTTCTGAGTATAGGTTTCTCATTACCTTCCGAAACTAACTTTTTATAAACATTCAGTATCAGAACTTTGCAATCTTCTGACAAATGAAATTTTTTTAGTAGCCAGGTCCACATTTTCGCTTTCCACGTCAACGTCCACATTTTCGCACTCCAAATTACCTTGCACAGATTCAATATTTTCACTACAGAAATTAGGAATTTCTTCAAAATCAAATGGTCGCCAAAGAGCCATGTTGTTATTGTATGCACGCTGTGAACGTTGAAAATTAACTAACAAACAAGTAAAACAACACCTAAAATTTAGAAACAATAGGATTATAAATTTGGAAAATATCCTGAATGGTTCTTAAGGAACTTCAATTGAACTAGTGTGACATCTATTCGTTTTAAATTTAAAATTCCCTTAATACCTCTTATATTCTTTTTACAGCAATAAGTCTTAAGATTATTACCATAAACCCATTACTCCATTGTTAAGCTTCTTAACAAGAGTGGCCATTTCATTTAGGAAGTACTATACCTGATAAGAATAAAAATATAAGACGAATTATGTTCAGGGTTTTATTTATTAAAATAGTAAAATATTGAATTTATACACTAATTACTGTACAATAGTTTTATTTAAACAATCAATACCATTAGTCCACTATACTTATAACAAAGTTAATCCAGAGTTAACTCTTCTCGGTATATCACCATGTAGTCCAATCTAGTCCAGTTATTCATTCATTCGAATCATTTATCACTATAGTAGCTACACTGAACTCAATCATTTGTCTAATTCAACCGTGAAGTCGATTGCATGAAACTGCCAGACTCAATGATTAAGATTGACTCTGGTCATAGGTAACGCGTCTTATATAATAGGTTCCTAACATCTACATAACAGGCATATAAGGGTAGATAAGGTAAGTTCTCCTTTTCTAGACCTCCGGCCTAGCTGTGAAAGTCAGGTTGTCAATATAACTCATTTTATGTATTAAATACTTGAGGCTGAGTTGACCCCAGAGTTGACTGCACAATACTGGAAGATAAATAATATCCGAAGGAGTTGGGGGACTCGTCTTATATAGTCACTTAATTATTTCCAGTCCCTTCTTGCAGTCACTAGAAGTCTCTAGAATATTCCGCTGTAGTTGCTCAATCTCAAATCGTAGCTTATATGACCATAATAATTTTAATACAAATACAGATAATTTAAAATAAATCACAAATTAATAAATTCTACTAATAAACTGGCACTATTGTAAATAAGGTAAATCTGATTCAGCAGATCTAAAACAGAATTTAAATTACTTATTGTACTTAGCTTACTGTCTTAACAAAGCACATTTTTCGGAAAAATACTACGCTGAAGTAGTCCTATGCTAGTTAATGATAAATCGAGATGCCACAGAATAAATATTCGAGTCCTGTATTCGAATATTAATAACAAACAGGAAATTAGAGGCAGATAACTCAGTTACTGCACTGAACTCAATCGCTTGACTAACTCTACTCTGAAGTGGGGCTAACTTACTTAGGGACCTTCCTAATTGCATCATTCTTTCCGGATCCTTCTCGCAGTCGTTAATGATCTCTAGAAGATTCCACGGTCGTTGTTTACAGGATCGTATTTGTAACAATATTTTGATATATACCGCTTGCAGTCGCATATAAAATGCTATTTAGAGGAAAGTCTTATCTATTTTATCTATCTATTATCTATTTCATGACATGATAGCCTATATATAGTCCGGGACTAAATTAAGCGGACAGTACCTACCTCTTCAAACAAGTAATTACAATCTAAAAAAATGAGTGTTAAAGGGGCTTCATGAGAAAGTTACAGACTTCAGCTCCGGTGAAAGGCAGGGAGTGTTAGAGGGGCACAGGCCTAGGGCTCTCCGCTGTTAGGGGCGCCAAAACAAGCGTATAACGAAAATAAATTTCAAGCGTTTCTACATTTATATTGTTAATTTTATAATAAAATTACAAAATTCACTGAAAATACCTGAGTAATACAATTATACAAATTTTTATTGTTGTCCTTGAATAATTTCTGGCGGGGGGATGCATGTATTCTCAGCTCCACTCTTCGGTACGCCACTGCACATTCTAATAAAAGGGCGTATTTTGGCTAGCTTTGCCCCGGGCGCCAAAAGAGCTAGCGCCGGCTCTGCTTCATGGTACTCTAAAAATTTGAACTTTTAGTGTACCATGAAGTCCCTTGCTTTTCGTGTTAATTATTTACACTTCTTTTTTGGTTAAATTTGGTGTAAAGTGTACACTTACATACTGGTTAAATTATAGTGTTAGAAAATAAATATTGTTAAACTAGTGTTCATTTTAACACTGAAAAAGTAATATTTCGTAAAAATCTGAATAAATGAATATTTACACGGTGATTTGGTTAAAAATATTGAACTTTTTACTTTTCTTAAATGAAAATTTTAACACTAAAATTTTAACCAAACTTAGAATGAACTTTTATACTTATGAATTTTGATATTCCTAAAAAATTAAGGAATCTGATTGGTTCTTTGTTAAATTGGATTTTTCAGCCGTGAATTAGAATACAGTTTCGATATTTTAAAACCCATTGTTTACCATTATGTAACGGTCAGGATTTAATGATCGCACTGTATAATAGACACATTGTCCTACTGGAAGACAAAAATTTCTTTTAAGTCCATTTTGAGCAATGATAAATTTGCAGAAATAATGTCTATATATTTTTAGTTTACAATTGACACCAAATTTCCGGCGCCACGCTATTAAAATCAACCCCCAATAAACCCACAATAGTACCACCACTTAAATTGTCCAGTCAAAAAAGATATGGACTTGTTTATTTATTTATAAATATTGTTCATTTTCCACAAATAAGTTTTGTTCATTAACTTTAAGATACTTTAAGATGTATATAACAAAATCTAAATTAAAAATTAAAGAAGGTTTTGTAGGAAAACGGTTAAGATATCGTCGGCCAGATATCAAAAACAAGTTAATTAAGAAATAATTAAGAAACTTGAGGGGATATGGTTTATTTGTTTGTGAAGGTAGGTAGTGTCCAAGATTATTAAAGTAAAGGTTGTCTCGTAACTTCTGACCAATCACAGCGTGAGAGGGAATACGTCACACGTATGCGTAGTTCAAACTAGCATGCAGAATTAATATAGATGTTGCACGTTTTTAAATATTTTTATTGACTATTTTCATAATAGGTATTTATTTCAATACACTTTTACTGAATAAATTATAAATAAAAACCTATGGAAATATTATACTGATTTATATAAAATTTAAGGTGATGGGTATTTGTATTATAGTCAGTAAATAACAATAAAATCGAATACAAATTTAATTTTAGGAATTAACAAATTGCTATAATAATATAGTAATTAATAAAATTGGTGGTTATATCAGTTTTTAAAAACGGCTGGACGTATTTTAACGAAATTTGGTACAATAGAGTAGAACAAGAATGAAATATGGACATGATATCTGAAAATTTTGTTTCTTAGGGGGTGTTTCTGGGTTAAAACTGGTACTAAAAAACTTAAAATATTTCATTTATAAACAGAACTATCTTAACAGAAAAAACTATACAATAAAAATTGTTTATAAGAAAACAAATCTTATTTGTTCTTTGTATCTTTTCAATTTGATGAATATCAGGGTTACGGGGGGACATCCTAAAACTAAATAATTGAAATATTTCACTTATTATTCTCTTCACATCAAAAATGAATGTAAGAAAATTTATTTAAAACGAAGAAACATTCCTTTCGAAGAAAAAAGAAATTAAAACAAGTAGAAGATTAAAAAATTAAACGATATTATTATATCTATAGCCAAAAATCAAACTTCACGTGTATATAACATATACGATAAACAAAGACTGACGTCCCGTTAGCATACGGATGACGCGTAGTCTCTCTATTACCCCCACCACTACAAGTTACGAGAAAACCTTATACTTAAATAATCTTGGGTACTGTCCAGTTAATTCGTCCCCGACTGTATATTTCATATTTGGTGCTACGTAAAATTCTGATACGAATAGATGATAGTGTAGTTTAGAATTTGTGTGACACGCTGTAGTTAAAATATGCCGCTTTAAATTAATTCAGATTAAATTAAGTCTGTGAGAAGGCGTATTCTTCAAGTGTTGTCAAAAACTAAATTCAAATTTTTAATCTATAATCCAAACTCACTTGTGACAAGTGTATAAATACATTTGCATTAATTACTGTTTAACATTAAAGTTCTGAGACCAGTTTACGTAATTCGAATGTGAATGGTACCTACTAGTTTTTATTGGGGACCCCACACTAATCTAGTCTGGAGTGACCCCTTGTTAAATCTTTATTTACGACCACAATTCGCATAATACTTTAACAATAGTCTATAGTTTTGGACAATAGTTTTCCAGCAAACTTGACAGTCATACTCGATAGAACAAACTATATTGGATTTTAGAAGTTGTGATCTATAATATATATAGTAAATGTCCCATATAACATATAATAAACGCCATTTGTGAAGTGAGGGTGAATGAATTTGCATCAGGACTCCCTTCCAAACTTAATTGTCAGAAATAGGGAGGTATTGTTGACTCATGAATCGATATAGCTCAAAACTTTTAATAAATGGCTCATTTTAGGGCAAACGGCAGCGATTCAATACAGTAAGATGAATTTGATATATTAAGGTGAAGGGGGAAATATAGACTAATTCACGAATTTGATTATAACCCAGCTAATGAAACTCACTCAAAATAACAATGACGTCATATTAACACAATGTATTCAAGGAAGAAATGAAATTAAACACCCATCATCCCAACTGGCGCATAGGGCTAAAGGTCTGTTCTATGTGTGTTAGCATCCAGCAATATATAGAAACCTCGTAAGCTGATCAACTCTTTATCTAAAAATTGCGGAACACAAAAATACTCGGATTCTTCTGTATTGAATCACTGCTAAAAAATATTTTTGGTTTTCATATACAGCACTAAAGTATGACGATTTGTCGAAATTTAACCAGAAAATTTTAAAAGATTTGACTGCAATATGAGCTTAAAAATTCATTTTTGGGCGACCATATCGAAACAGTTCTTTTTTAACATCTAGTAGCGGCCAAAAAGTAAATATTTTTCCTAGGCCTAGGCTGATTCACTTACATTTTTGACCGTTAGATGCTAGTGTCATCTATGTGTCATTTCTCAAGTTACAAGATCTCCATGGTTACACAGAAACAACTTACAGTCAAACATTTATAATTGTCCAATAACCTTAAATTATCCAGTGTAAATAAATAAATTTAATTTTTCTAATAAAAATTTCTTTTGGTCGCCCTAAAAATATAATGTGCACCTTTGCCAAAAAAATCTTTTTCGTCCTTATTTGTTTGATTTCCTTGGCTGCACCTCGGCCTTCAAATTTAAATGCGGCCGAAAAAGATCTACTTTTTGGCCATGGTACACAAATAACTATTATCTACGACCATCAAGTATTAAATGCATTATGTGTCCAACTGTAAATACATAATACTATGTATTTTGCAACAAGTTTAAAAAAGAGACGCGCATGCGTGCTCAACCCTAAAAATGAACGTTTTTTTACACTGCCAGTTTTTATTTAGTAAGTTAGTTAGTTAAAAACTTTGGCGGTCAGCCATGATGACTATTTGCGCTTCGTACATCTTTATAAGTAGAATATTATTTATAAGTTAGAATAAATAACATCTTAAATAATAGTATTTTAAACATTGTTGTAGATTACGATCAGCTGATGGTTGGGTAGCCATCTTGTGACGTCAGTTCTGAAGTTTGACAATTGTCACTCAGAATTTCTGTGTTTTTAAATTAAATTAACTATTATTTTAATGATAAAACTATATAGTTGTAGTTAAAATATTGTATTTGAATCGCATATAATGGATATATTTCACTCGGATGATTACAACCCTCGCCTACGGCTCGGGTGGTAAACTTTATCCCCGTGAATTATAGCCCCCTTATATGCTTGTTAAATAAAATACTATTTTATAATCACATCAAAATCAACTGTTTTTTATAATCATTTTTATTCGTTATTTAAGTACTAAAAGCTTTCATTTAATTTTTTTTAACTAAATTATATAATTTGCAAAAATTTAATTTAAAACATAGGCTCCATTATATACTTGTTAAATAAAATACTATTATCTATGACCATTAAATAATAAATGCATTATGTGTCCAACTGTAAATGCATAATGCTGGTCATATTGCAACAAGTGTAAAAAGTAATCCATACATTAGAGTGAATACTATATATAGTATTTATAGTACCACATATTTGTACCATCCCAAACAAGCAAACAAGAACAAAAAAATATATATAAAAATGGAAAAAGTGGGTTTTTGAATTTTTTGATGAATTTATATAATGGTAGAAAGAATCTATAAAAGGTTTTATGTGATTATTTGAAAATTAAAATTGTGATTTTTGAGAATAAATAAAATAATGTAAAGCTATTTTTGTTAATAAACATTCATTCAAATCAAATTTTGTTCTTCAAGCATATATGGGGGGAGTTAAGGCCACAACAGTGTTTAGGGGGGCCTGGGCTCCTTCGGACCCTAGCTAGAGCCGCCATTAGCTATTGTTTTTAACCCCCCCTCCCCAACGATTGTTTGTACTGAAATTTTTAATAAAAAAGATTATTAGTTTGGACACCAAAAAATCGGACTATCGATGTTATGTGGCCTGAATTGAATCGCAGTACGTAATCAAACTGGCATTTCTTATTTCGACAAATCCTGGTGTGTTGAGGTGTATGGAAATTATAATAATTCTAGGTCACCCGTGGTTACTCGAACAATATACAATATTTCACCGACTACTATTAGGAATTTGGAACTGCAAGCATTTGAATGTACAAGTTAAAATATATAATTTCAAAAGAAAATTAATAAAATTAATTCGTAAGAATAGTTATTTATGCAACAAGTGCATAAAGTAGTGCTTTTTTTCACGAATGGTAAGTTTGACCGCACTCCAGCAATCCCATGAGTGAAAAAAGACGATGTTTCGTACAATATTTTTTCGACGACTGTCACTAATTGAAAAAATAAATAATGGAATGGAACCTAAATAATATTTTGTAACAATTTGAAAAAATAATAAATTATAAACTTTCTTTCATAATATTAATATTAAACTTATTTATTTCTTCTCTAGAAAATATTTATGTTTTTTGCTTTATATCCAACTGATTGTCGTTTAAGATAAACTATAAGCTTGGAATATTTACTAATATCTACATTATTATTAATAATTAATGTGGCTTTCAATTTCGAGTACGTGGACCATTATGTGGATAATTTAAAATTTCTTCGAAACAAGCTAATATTACTCGTTCTGTAAAGAAATTTATTTTCTTTTGATTACGCCATTCCATGAACAAGTTATATTTTTTTAAATAAACATCTTTAGATTTTTGAGGTAATAATTTTTGCTCTGTCTCCATTGCCGTTCGATTATATCTTCTGGAGTAAATATTTCAATATCTGAATCTTCTTGTTATTCCAGATTTATATATTTCACAATATTTAAGATCACAAATGGCAAATTGATTTGAATTGTTTTTAAAGCACTCTCTGATTCTTCTTTGGCTGTATCTATAACAATGAAATCATATAACACATACTGAGAGCATGCGCCTTGTTGTAAAGCCAACAACACCTCCAGAGACAAAGTTGACTATTATAAGACGAATTATTATTACTTCAATAGTTTGCCGACAAGAATTGCAAGAAATAAATGTAAATTAGGCCTGCTATACTCTCAGGGGAAAATATTCCTTTCGTCTTCTCGCCAAAAGGCTTCAAAACATTGAATGCACAGTATATGACGTCCATGACTGTCGTGCTTGTAGCCGTGGAAGCATTTGTGTAAACCTCCATTAGTTCGAATTGTTCTTAAATAGTACATAAAACTTGAAATATAGTAAATTTTTTTAACAGAAGTAGAAACAATAATGTTCATATTTCTACGTATAAAGTTATACCACCTTACATATCTATAGACTTTTATAACGTGTTTTTTTCGTGAGAATTTAATTTATTTTACTAAAATACTAAGTTTAATCTGACGTTAAATTTTATATGTAAGTGACGAATAACAAACATGATTTCAGAGTTGAGTTTAAAGTTGAGCTTGAAAATGTTTACTGCCCAGTGAAATAAACATATTATATTAATAGCAAAATTTAATTGAAATTCCATGTTTCTCACAAAACAAATGTCACACTGTGAAACTGTAGCGATCATTTGTGTTGATACCTAAAAGTATGTTCATAATACATATGTTTCTACATATAAATATAACTCTCTCTACAGAAGTTAAACACTCAAAAGGAATGTCTATGAAATTGCTGAAATTATTATTAAACAATATTTGCAACTATCAACGCGAATATGTTTTATTTTCAATGTAGGGCTGTTGAATAAACAATACAGACGCCTGTATTTTAAACCCTTTTAAAATCTGTTAAGCATGCTGATTTCGAAAATTAATTGTTCTTTTCTACGACGTGAAGTTTTTGAATTGAATTCTAATAAAAACTAGTCAAAACAAATACAAAGAATTTTATTACAAAATTATTTTACAAACTATTACTTATTTGCTAAGAAACAAAGGATTATTAAAAAAAAAACGAATTTTCACACATTTCAGGGTTTTGCAGTATTTAATGAGTGTAAGAAGCCAACATAATATTGGATGTGTAGGATGTTCTATAACCACATGAAAATCCACAGTTTTTTAAAACAAAATATAGTTTTTAATGCTTTGTAGAGACGTGTCATACAAAAAAATGGCTTTATAAACATTTGTATATACTTACTTGTTGATAAAATAGTAAAACAGGTTCATAAAATATTGTGAAATATATTTATTCCTATAATTTTACTTTCACAGCTATGTAACAATAACATTACCCTCTACCTACATTTCAAAATTGACCACGCGCTACAATTTTAAATTTATTTCTGTATAGTGAGTGAAATGGAAAGTAATGTGTTTTAAATAAATAAAAAAAAAGAAAAACGGAAAATGAAAATTAAATTTACAAGAATCTTCATCGCTCATGTATAACAATGCGCAGTTTCTTTCGGCGCCCATATCCTCCTTCTTCCTCGGTTCGCATTCCTCTTGACTGATACAGCAGCGCCTGTTAATTCTGAAAGTGGACATTTATTTTAAGGTTTTATTCCGCACATGAGGTGTCCAATTCTTTCCTTATATCTTCATTGCCAGAATGGGCAAGTCTGCAACATCTTGTCACGGCCCTTAAAAATTTCGCATTAGGTTTCTGAATTCTATTTTCATCTTGCTTTTTTAATATCTAAGATTCGCTACTGTCGGTGAGAATATGAACTAGCAATAATTTATAAAAACAATTTTAAATTTATCATTAAAAATAATTATAGAATTAAGTGTTTTGTTTTCTTTTTATCATGTTTGCAATTTTTTTTTTCCGTTGCGTAATGCTTTTCCTAAGGAATACTAAGTGTGTCGCGTAGGCAAAGAGGTTGGAAAGCACTGAACTAGACCAACTTATTTGTTTTTAACGCATGGTTATATACTGTGGTTAGATTGTTTCAACTATTTATTAGTATTTGTAATACAGCGGCGCATTTTTAAAAAATGTATTTCTTTGCGGATTTTTCTCATTTGAGGACAAATCAATAGTGTAAAAATAACTATCTAATTTAAATTTGCTATAAAATAATTAAAGTTCAACAACAATATTTACCAAACTAATTTATATTGTGGGATTTTGTTGCTTTAATCATGAAATATAGTTGTATAACACAAATACACATATTTAAATACATAACGAACGGTTTATTTGGAACCTTACGTACGTATATATATAATGTTTAATTAAAATTATTAATATTACTTAACAGAATACACGTATAATTGATGTCAACATTATTCCTTAAATAAATCAATGGTTTTTCTTTTTACTTTCTCTTATGTATGACAATGTTATTGGATCATGCAGGAAATATTGCTTATCTAAAAATATATGTCGCTGTGCGTCAGTGGTCAGTCTATTACAGACTAAAGATCACCACAAAATAGTTTAAATAAATAAGTCACAGCAATAAGATTGCTTATTAAATAAAAATTATATTATACGTTTTTGTTAATATTATGTTTCAGTGAAAATAATTTTAGAAGTTTAAAAGTGGATTTTGTTTAGTGTTTAAATGTGTAAGTGTGTTCGTTAGTGTCAAATTTGGATCAAAGTTGTGCCAAAAAAGGTGTGGCCTTTCTTACTAATATAATAGGTAATTATTTTCGCTTTATGTTTAATAATTATTGCTTCCCAACGCCTAGGTGGCCCATAGAGAAATTAAGGCAAGTTCTACATTTCTTCCTGTAATCCAGAATTTCTCAACCGGTGTGTTGTGACACTTTGGCGTGTCACGAATCAGTAATCGTTAATTTTCATAGAAGCGGTTTGCACATAATATTTAATATAAGTACATTTTTATTCTGAATAATTGGTGTCATGGTTTTTTCTTGTAATAGTGACAGAAAGAGTTAAAGCTACCTGCTTTTAATAATGAAACTTCTATATAATCGGAGATATAATCCTCTCAGTTGTTATTCATACTCGTCCTACAAAATTTTTCACTTAGGTTTAATATTATTTGGAAGTAGCGCATATTATTTGGAATTAAATTTATTAATAATATTAAATTACGTACATAATTACTTTGTGTTTTTTAAAATTTACCTTCCCTTCACATTTTTCCTGGCTTAGGAGTGGTTTCTTAGGAAAATTTTCTTTAAAATATTTAGAGGGTTAAAAAAACGACGGCAATACTTTTCTCTTCGCATAATTTTTTATTATAATTTGTATGGCATAAGTCAGAGATTTTCAGGTCGCGTTTAGCGCTCTCTGACATAACCTAACGACTACTTTTTACAGTAGCTGAGACCGCCGGCTTTACGTGCCCTCTAGAGCACGTCCCATATTCCCGAATATTAATTCAGAGTTACGGCTTTTCATTTACGGGAAGGCTGAGTGGTTCTACGGTAACAACTGACAAGATTTTTTTTGAAAAATCTTTTGCCCATTCTAGTGATCGATTCCACACATACAAAAGTGAGTTGACCAGTACGCTACTGCAACCGTTCTTGTCATAATTATTTATTACTTTGCGTCAATTTTAAACGAACTATAAATAAATCTAGATAAAGCTAAAAATAAAAATTTCATTATTAAAGAATTTTCATCGATTATGGATTAGACTGTGCAGTTTTTTCAGTTGCCCTCTCTTTTTTGGTCTTCCTCAGTTTCGCACTCTTCTTGTCTTATACAGCACCTGCTTGAGAATTCTTCAAGTGAACATTATTTAGATTATCAATTCTTTCCTTATATCTTCATTGGGAATATGATTAAATATACTACATTCTTTTAGGTTCCTCAAAAATTTCATTCCGCTGCCTGAATTCTTTCAGCTTCATTTTTTAATTCCCAGAATTCGCTACTGTATGTGAAATTATGAATTACCATTGATTTATAAAAATAATTTTAAATGAATAATTAAAAATAATTGTAGAATCTTTTTATACAATTTATTTTAATTTGTTTTTCGTGTTGTTTTTTTTTTCTAAGTAATAAATACTAAGGATGTGGCGTGGACAAAAAGATTGAAAAGCACTGCTCTAATCAATGCGAAAGTCACGTGGTCATCATGATGTTTAAATCCGTCTGGTTATCCCTGTATAAACAATTATTTATTTTAAGTATTAAATACTTCAAGTTTCTTGTAGCGACAATTGAGTTGATAACACAGTATCCATAGTGAAAATTTCAAAGTGCTGTCCGGGATTTAAAACCGTATCCCTATCCTCCGTAGCCAACCGTTTTACCATGGAACCAAGACATCTCACTTTACATATAATCAGGGCTTTTTTCTAAAGTTTTTTTCTAAGTTAGTTGGTATACTTGTTGACTACTAGGCTAAACAATGGCTAAACAAGCTTTACAAATAAAAAAACTAAATACAAATTTGTGAATACTCGAAAAATTTTAACAAACTATTATTATACTAAAATTAAATCTTTTCTTCGTCTTATCTTCTGAGAAACGACATCAGAAATTAAACTTCAAACGTCCTTGCTAGTTGCTTTTTCTGCTTCTATACCTATAGTTATCTTTTCTTGATCTTCTCAGTCGGCCTCTTCTTTTTCCCATAGGACCCCAATCAGGGATTTTATTTATCCACCAATTTCCTTCTGCTCTTCTGAAATGGTCGTACCAAAATAGCGTTTATCTTTCATAAAAGTTTTAACATCTATTTCTATCGCATTTTCAATTCTTGTTTATTGGTTCAATTGTATAAATATTTATTTATTTCAAAACATTATTAAAAATATATATGTTTCTTCGTAAAAGATGTCAAGAACAACAAAATTATCTCATTGTTACGATTTCATTTGTTTCTTCAAGGATGTGTTAAAACTATTGCTTCGTAATACATATAGTGACCATATATTTTGAAAAAAATAAAGGACAAATCTGAAAGAGGTTCAAAAAAAAAGAAAAACAATTTGTATTTGTTATGTCATAAACAAAGGCGCAAGAATAAATCATTAACAAACATGATTCAACAACCCTTTATGGCTAACTCTTTATGGGCTTCATTTATATGGCATTTTGAAGTAGTTTCATTCATTTTTTTTTTTTTTTCTAGCTGTTTTCCTCAATATTTAGGAGTCGTGATGCGTGTAGCTAGAGTCAGCTTGTATGTACAATCTCGCACCATTTCTACCGATCTGCTGCATTTCTGAGGCTGACTTTTAGTTCAGACCCGGTATAGACTTTTGTTTAAGCTTCGATAAGTGAAATGCTACATCTTTCCAATAGTGTTGTCTGGTATAGAGACCTGGACTAACTAAACAGTTAAGTACATATGAGAATACGTGCCTTCGAAATGTGGATTTATAGAATAATATTGTGCATTTCGTGTACCAGTAGAACGATATACTCACCAGGATGGGAACAAAACTTCAATTAATGTTTCAAATTAAAAAGAGGGATTAAGGTTAAGATTGATATCGACGACGCGCATGCAATATATCCTAAGTTATATTGACATAGTTTGCCAGAAAACAACAAAAACTGTTTTACTTGCATACCAATTAATTTATTCTTTTTATAATATACTCTAGTTATTTAGATGGGCTGTGTTATGTAAGTAGCCATCGTTGCTGTGCGCCTAAAATCTTAACTAACTATTAGAAAATAATATATGATACATAAAACAAAAATTTGCCACTAGATAGATATTTTGTTATTTATTCAGATAACAAAAAGGCAGTTTATCAAAAAATATCAGTTAGGAGGTATTGCACGCACGGCGTCGATATATTAGTGGCCAACCTTCGAAGTCGAGATGGCACTTGAAGAAAAAGAAGATAGACTTTTATTTGGTCTATCCATATTTTAGAAGGTCTTCCTCGTGGGCGGGTACCTTCAATTATGCCCTGAATGACCATTTTTTTCTAAGGTATCAAAAGTTCTGCATGATACAAGATCGAAATACTGGAGGATTCTTTATTGAACGCGCGTGTACAGCCTGGTTGAAATTTGAATTTCGTCTATAATTGAAGTATTAGTATGCTTTGCGGTCCACGGTATTCGCAACATGCGCCTTCAGCACTATAACTCGAAGTCGGAGACCTTTAGAATAAAACTAAGATATATTTTGTAAAAATGTCTATGAAAATGATTTTTCTGATAATAATTACTAAAATAAAATTCCCATTTTATAATATTAAGGAAACTTAACATTTATTTTCTCATTTATTTACATATAAATTTACTTTTTTTAAATATATCTTAAAAATGGGGTCACTACAACTCGTCTACAGACTTTACGTCTACAACATTTTATATACAGACATTAGGTATACCGACTTCTCGTCTATTACGACAATTTGTATACAGATTTTTCGTCTACCACGACATTTAGTAGACGAATTAACCTGGTAGACGTAATGTCAGTAGACGTTATGTCGGTATTTAACCCTTAAAATTTGTATAGAATTCATGTCTAGACATACTTCTACTATTTCTATTTTTAATTATTTCATCGGTCCACATATTGTTAATCATCGTCCACTCCTCGCCACGACTCAAATACTTTATTTATTCACTGGTTCTGCAACTAAATTTCTGTAATTTAAATAACAAAACAAACAATAATAGACAAAAGTGGGTTTTTGAGAAATAAGTAAATCTAAAGGATAACGCTTTGATATAAAGGACTGTCACCGTAGTTATACGAGACACTAAAAGTATATACTGAACGTTTCTTTACCTTAAAATGCTCTTTAATATCGGTCGTATAATTTAGTATAGTTCAAGTTAGGGATTATGCCAATTGAAAGGCTAGTGATGTGACAATACAAGGTTATTACATTTCATTGTTTCCTATTGAATCTTATCTGTTGCAGCCATATCATGTATCCCCCATGTGTTGATGATACTCCCTTCCCGTTTGCGATAGTTCCTAATACCGTGACTTTAAATAACTAAAATAAACGCCTGTCTGGCTGTTATTGAGACACCCTGTGTACGAATATTTTATTGCAAAGACCCCTCTTTAAGAGTTTCCGTTATAAATGCTGCCATGCAATATTAGAATACGCTTCAGCGATATTTATTCAGTCAACTTTCAGAGAGATCACAGTTTCTAAAAGATACTTTGCATTTTATAATAAAATTATTGATTTTTTTATTATATAAAACAAATTTATGGTATATGTTAAAATAAACGTGACTTTAATATAAATTTTGATGTTTCCAAACAATTTAATTTCAGCTCGTATTTCTTAATAAGAAATAAATTGGAAATAATCCCACTTGGTTTATTTCGCTATTAAATTTAAGCTTTCATTAAAAATGAATACATTAGACTATTTCAATTGAAAATTAACATGGAGAAAGGGTGCTCCTGGACCACCCAGATCAGAAAATTAATATTAACTTACCGGAAACAATTCTTAACTTGAAAAATGAATAATCCTTTTGGATCTTATAAATCAAAACTTCATTCTTAAATTCTTACTGGTAGATACGCACAACTTTTTAAGAAAAATAAATAAATAATAAATAAAATAAATTGCGAACACATTAAAAAGAATACTAAGTGTCAACTTCAGATTGACCTATTATAATATTAAAGTAATGAAAAAAAAAAACACTTTTATGGGGAAACGAGAAATTCCGGTGGAAACCAAGGCATATATATATTTCGTCAAATAGCCATAATATTGTTAAAGTACGTGTCCGAAACATGGACGTCAACTGGAAAATTTATGAGCAGGGTGTTAATCTAAAGGATGAGATTTCTCCGAAAAAGCGAAGGAAAAACAAGAAGAGGCTGAATATGACGATATTTAAAATTCAGCTAAATACCTATGCCTCAAAAACTAAAATAGTTAGAGCAGTTGTTCCCAAACTTTTGCGGTTCCCGGCGCCCTTAGTGTATCAGAATTTTTCTGCGGCGCCCCAAGTCATTGGTCTAACTAACGCATTTGGAGGAATATTGGAATATTTTCGCAGCGCACAGTTTTGGAATCACTAAGTTAGATGTATTATGTAAGTATAGTTTTTCTTTAATTTTCTAAACTGTTTCTAATTAAAATAAGCAATTTTTAATAACAGTTACCGAAAGACTGTTCTTTTTTATTCTCACACCTCAAAATTACCCCTTAAAATTAAATTTGTATATAAAATAGACGACAACCTGCCCCGGATTCACCTTAAGTGTTGACAATCTCATCCAGCTATTTTGGATGATGCCCGTATAAACAAACAGACAGACCTACATACAGACTTTCACATTTATACATAAAGATTAAAATACTGAGATGTTTGTTTTTGCACTCCATCTTCTTTGGATTTGTGACGAATTCGACTAGATGTGTTTGAACTATAAATCCGTTATTATGGCAAATGGGTACGGTGTTGTCAAATGTTGTAAAAGTGCCAAATATGTCAAGGAACCCAAAATATTATGGAATTTCATTCCTCTGTTGTTAACTCATTGAAACTAAATGGAAAAAGTATCGAAGAACTCGTATGACTTACAAAAATCAGGTAAAATGGAACAAAAATTAATAACCATTTGTAGAACACCGTGTCTTCATAGATCAGCGTATTTTACAGCCGGCAGTGTCTCCAAGAAAGGAAAGGATAGCGTCATTGAGAGATCCCATTAGAAAATATGAAAAAGAACTACTCCATTTCCTTTGTACTGCATTCTAACGTTTGAACGCAAGTATAACAATAATGAAAAGTTTATCAGTGTTTCTGTTCTTTGTTTTTGTTCATTCATATTCGTTTGTTGAGTATATACGTGATGCTTTAACAAAAAAAAATCTTAAGTTTTGCCAAGTAGTTCTTAAAAACATTTTATGTATCACAGGGGGTACTTATTCCACTACATCCCACTTTGGGAGACACTGCTTTCGATACTCAATATATTTTTTATTAAAAGAAGGTTTCAAAAATCCACAAAAACTTTTCAATACGAAAATATTTTCTTATAAATTTTCTATAATATGAATTTGATGTATTTTTTACACTCCGTAATATATCCTGAATCTTTTTCAGAATATAAATTCCAATTTGAAAAAGCCCTAATATTTACTAAAATATTCAATATATTCATGTAACATGACTACTAAATAGATTTTTGGAAAAATGAATTAATTTTCTACTGTTCAAAATCTATATCAATTTCAACTGGAAAATTACACTATGGTTTACTACTGGCGTGCTGTAAAACTGATTCCCCCGAGGATCATGTATGGATCTCTCCTAACTGCCGCCTAAATTACAAATAAATCTAATTTAATACATATATTTTCGTCACCGAATTTATAGTAAACCAATTTTGGATTCATTATTGATACCGCGTGTTGGAAAGCCATCAATATGGTTTCACCACAAAATAAATATAATAAAAATATTAATACATATGTGTATGTATAAATAAAATTTACAAAAAAAATCTTTATTATTTTTTATATATTGAAGTGGTTCCAATGGCATTACAGTTTGAAAACACTGATGGAAATGTATCAAAAAAAAAATCTATTGTTTTTTACCTCCCGCGTCAGATGCAGAAGGGTTTTTGCAAGGGGTGAGAAATATTGTTTTCAATGAATAAGCATGTTTTGAGACCCCTCAATATGGTTTTATTAATTTTTTCACAATGCAGGGTGAGTTTTTATTATGTACTTACATAATGTGTGCAATAGCGTGACCTCTCTTTCTCATCAGACTAGTCAACTTGTGCCACCACTCACACATATCCTCTTTTAGTATCTACCTCGCTATACGGCTGCTCTTATACGGCTTTTCGCTATAACGGCCTTCTTTAATTATGGCACTTCTTCGATTTACGGGCCAAAATGTTTCGTAAAATAGCAAAAAAAATATATATGGCCAGAATGAATAAAAACTAATGATCCTGAAGTTGATTCTCTTTCTGAAATTCGACAAACCATATTGAACCTAGCAATGATCTTGGTTTTGAGGATTTGGATGAAGCTGATGTGCTTGACTTAGTAGATGCTGATAAGAGAACCCCTTTCACACGAGGAACTGATCCTATTAGAAGCAGAACAAGCACTTGATGAGGAGCCAGGGCCTCAAAAAACTTTTCGAATGCGCTTTCTTATTTCGTACACGGAATAAACCTTCTTCAAAATGATTCCGACGTAGAACACAGCACTAAAGTTTCTCGAGGAATTAACTCAATCATTAGCTGTTATAAAGAACTGCAAAAAGAAGCAGAAAGCAAGGCAAAACAAACAACGTTGGACATTTTTTTTAACCAGGTCAATCCACAACAGCGGAAAGTGTTGATGACAGTATAGTTTTTTAGTTTCAGTTTATTATTATGTATATACTTGTTATGTATTTTTATTCTATATGTAAAGAAAAAAAAAATGCATTTTAAACTAAAAACTACGTTATTTTATAAAAAAAAAAATAGAACCGTTTCTATTGTATTTATATGGGTTTATATCAAAATAATTGATTCGTTATACAACTTTTCGCTTTGCGGCCAACTTTCCCGGAACGTATCTAGGCCGTAAAGGGAGGTATGAGTGTATTAGATTTTTCTAGATCTACATTCGCAATTCACCAAACGCAATTACCTCCCATTGCCCACTGACCAGTGCCCTGGCATTAGAGATCCACCAAATTCCACATCACAATAGATAGAACCTATTGTTAATCCGTGAAACAATCGTTCATTATGCATTTCTATTTTCATGAAGAGGATCAAACGGATTAACTTAATGAGACTCGCTAGATTTTCTCTCAACTAAGCATACACAACGAATTTGAATCAAATCTATTTTCGCTGGTACTCTACCCTTTTCTGTTAGTTAATTTTGCAATATTTTGCTTTGCCTTTCTACTATTTGTTGTTTCATCTTCTTTACCTGTCGGTTCCCATTCGTTCTAATCACGTGTCCTATTCAGTGCAATTGGTTTAATTCTTTTGTGAGTTATTTAACATTTTTGGCGCCCAGCAACGATGGCTAGCTATGCCTACAGACACTATATACTAGAGGTGCGTTCGGCATAAGCTAATAATTTACACATTCTGCATAATTTACACAAGAAACGTTCGGCACAAAGTTTTTGTGTGCTCTGTGCTGCACGAAGATCGTTCGGCAAATATCGTGCGGCAATCTGTTCAATAGTGTTTTTCGCGGTAAAAATATAAGTTATTATTTCTACAAAACAATATAAGTGAAAACAATCAATATATCATTGCTTATGCCTGTAGCATTTGCAAAATAAATAGTACAGACATGAATATCATGATGGAACATGTAAATACACTCAAAAAGACTCAAAATTTTCTGGATACAAGCGGAAATGTACTTTAAATTGATTTGTATGTTTGGAACAGTACTCTCTACATATTCAAACACAATTGTATACTTGAATTATTAATATTTTTAAACAATTTTTATTAAATTGTCATTACTTGAGACATGGAATTAATAAGTCATAGTTTTATTCAGAATTTATTGCTAAATTAGCACTGTTGTTTTATTAGATTTAATCAGCTGAAGTCAAAAATGTTCTCCTATGACCGCGGTCAGTAATTATATAAATGATTATGAATCATTTCTGGTTCTGACTGCGGATGTGAAAAAAATTATAATGTCCTTGAACTTAGGAGATAATTTCTCTTAATCAAAAAATGTTGGATATAAAGTTTTAAAAATAATATTCAGTATTTTATCAAAACGCCATAAATTTAATAATAATAAATTAAATAAAAAAAGTTGGGAGTTCTGACGTCTTTTATATTTGTAAGCAAAAAGGTAATCTTAATATACTAATCAAGAGAATAAAATGGTTATATATCTCGAGTGAAAACCCCTGTAATATTGTGCAATTCTCTGCAGACAATTCTACAATGCGACAAATCGCTGGAGCCTTGAGAGCTATATGTTGATTAAGTCACGGGTAAAAATCCGTTTCTTTCAGAGTACCAGTCGACTCTGCCAGTGGCGAACCGAACATAAATTCAAACAATAAATTAATTGTACCATCGGGAAAATACTACTGACCTAAAAACGTGCTTGGCTACTGAAAACTCAATATTCAATTTCTTTTAAACTACTTGCGCAAAACATATTCGGCGTAAAATTCGACAAAACTCGGAAACTATTATTAGTTTTGTTTCAATATTGGTAGAGCTGAGTGATGACCCGGTTTACAGGGATCGTCTCAATATGAGAGATTCAGTTCCAATGTCCCGACTACACTTTTAGGGACGTTCGACCTGCCTATTTATCAACACTACACTAAATGTTATAAAATAATTCCTGAAACTTATATATATATATATAAAATGATTTTATTTGTCTTTATTTTATAAATAATACAATATTTGTTTTACGATTGAGACTCCTAATTACTTATATATACCTATATTCTTCTCCTCTTTTCAAATTTTAAATAGATCTTAACATTCTGCCTAAGCTATCATCTGTTTAAATTTAGGGATGGGGGGGAATGGAAAAAGGGGATTACCCTTCTCTCAACTTCTTTTCTAATTTCGTCACTCCATTCTTTTCTATGTTTTCCTCGACGTCTTCTTTAAAAAACCTGGCTTTGTATACCTTTTTCGTATCTCTACCTTGAATATGACATATATCTCAATTGACCTTCTTCAATTTGTTTATCTCACTTTTTTATCATTTTTAATCAAAATTAGAATGAGATTAGTTCCTTATAGTACCTTGTAATGTTCTATTGCTAAAATAAATTACAACAAAGGCACCTGCACAAAATACTTGTAGTAAAAAAGTAGAATGAACTTTGGGACTAAAAAAGTCATTTGACCAGCCACTGCCCCGGTTTGACTGCTAACATATCTGACAACCTTAAATATTAGTCCTAGTTCTTCCCTAGATTGGTCGACTACTGCCTGTTAGCAACTTCGCTTCCTGCAACTTTTCTGATGTTACTTCTCCATTTCCCAACAAGTTGTCTAGGACAGCGGTTTTCAACCTTTTTCATTCGCCAATCCGCAAAGGACGTAAACATATTAGTGCACCGAGGAAGTAAAAAATATAATAAATCTTTTAGCATATCACATCAATATATATTTCAAGGAATGTAATACTTTGTACAATAGATTTACAAAATAATTAATATAGTCATCATTTTTCCAATATTTAGTGCGAAATATTCGATTTTATGGATCAAATATTGTCTTATTATCCCAATACAATTGCTAGTTCTAGACCTCCATTAAGTGTTATTTTTTGCCCATCGATCATCTTCTCTTACTGCATGAAAGATGAGTTGCTTCCTAGTAAGACAGTTGCCTTCGGAGCACAGGACTTCTAGTTTTTTACCTCCCTCCTTCAGCACATAAATGTCCTACAGTAGTCTCATCGAGCCTTAGTTATTACTACCGTATTGCTGCTATATATCATGCCCAATATCCGCCTTCCACCTCGCAGAGTAATATTCTAGGTCTAAAACTGCCACTGTTTACTCAGCACAGATGTCTAGTATTTAATACTTAAAATCAGTTTTCTCAGTGTACTCAATCACATGGATAATAAGGACAGTTAAAACAACAGTAACCACATGGCTTTCATATACAGGATGTGTCAGATGACCCATTCACCCTTTTTTCTCGAAAAGCGATGTGTAAAAAAGTTGGGAATACAGTTTTGCTCACCAAAGTCTACTCAAAGCAACGAATGGTAGTACTGAAATTTGCCGGAACCATCTGAAGTACAGAAAATGAAGGACAACTTTGATTTTTTTAAATGGCACTGTATATCGAGTTGAGTATATTTGGATAGAGCTCTGATCACCAACATTTTTTCCCAGCTTGCTCACACATTGCGGTTTTGAGAAAAATGGGGTGGACGGATGGCCTGATACACCATGTATATATGCTACCAGAAATCTGGAAACAGAGCACTTCTCTTCTTTGCCCTTATTAACCACCTAGACTCTGGATACCTATTATTTATTTATTTATTAAGTAACCTATCACATGAACAGTCCTAACCCATTTTATTGTAGCAATATGTGTAGCAACATCGATGACGCGATTCTGCTTATCTAAGTATTTGTTTTCTTAATTGTTATATTTAGCATTTTATCAGCACTCACATATATGCAGAAACTTAGTTGTTTACTAAATATACGAAGAAACTTTTGGAATTTTGCCAATTCGTAATATTGCATTTAAAAGTCGCGTATTCTTGGCTTGAAGTAAATGATGGCTTGAATTATCGTGGTTTGTCTTACCAAAGATTTTGTAGTACTAGAAGAAAACGAGTAAAAAATCCATCTTGCTATTATTATCATATTTGTCGATTTCCGTACCCTGTTTCGTGAATTTGCTCGCTTAGACCCAACCTTAGTTACCTTAGAATCTCTCTTTAGAATCTTCAGAACTACAAGAATCTTTTTTTGGACGAGTCATTTGAAATCGTCATAAAGGTTAATGTGTGCCATCACTGGCTTACAATTTTTATGGCTTGGTCACAGGTTTGGTATCACTGAAATGCGGCACAAGGATGTTTTACGGTCACTGCCAATTTACTTACTCTACCAGTGTTTGCTATATTCAAGAGCATTCGCGGTAACACATGCATTGTTTCCATTGTATTCCTTTGTAAATCTGTAATGTTACGGCACTGGTTGAGTGTTCAGCAATATCACACTCTGCTGATAACTAGCAATTTACATTTATTATGTGTATCAGACGCATTAGTACAGGTGAGGACATTGATGACGACCTTGAAGGACTTTACACCCGACAACAACTCTACAACAGACTACGTCTACATCGACAAGCGTGTTAAGAATAATATCACGACGAACAACAGACTAATGTGCCTGTATTACAAATAATACACTCTTAATTGTATACTTACTGACATTTTGTTAAGGCTTCGTGCAAATTTTATGGAACTTTTTCACGGAATTTTATACATCTCATCTCTCAAGATACATAAGTTAGGTACACGTTAGTACTCGTTTTGTTAGGTTAGGTACGTCATATAACAGGTTGAGTGCTAGCATTGACGTCATATAAATAGACACAACATGCTCTATGCCTTAGCATTGTTTGTTATCAAGCCATGACCCTACGGAGACGGAGGGGGATTTACCCCTAGCTAACATTGCCTAATTTATATTTATTTTGCTAAGCTACCGCTAGGAGAATCAACAGTGCCATACTGTGTTACTAATTGGTTTGTTATTCGTCAGCGTTGTTTTGTTCTTATTTTTTCTATTTTACTATTTTACCTTTCCATCATCTTTCTTTTAATAATATTGCTGTAAATTGCATTTAAAAAGTTGCGAAATATATTTCAAATACTTAGTATTTTCAATACTAAAAAGTAATATTTAATTAAAATATTACATATATAGTTTTTTCTTTAAAAAAAAGTATTTGTATTCATTGCTTCGAATACTTCAGAAAAGTATTTTACCCAGCACTGCTTATAGATATACATCTTTATAATCTGTGAGATATATTTTAATTTACCATGGAATAAATAATATCTGCTCGTTTTAAATTTAGAAAGTATCTGAAGCATTGCAATACTTCAGATACAATCAAGAAAAAAGGTGTCTAGATAGACATGTAATTCATTTATTTTTAAATTAACTGAATTGTCAACTTAACATTAAAAAAATAATAATTAAAGGCCTACTAGACGCTATTTTCGGTCATATTGTATTTTAAATGTATGTAGTTTAAAAACCTACTAATTATCTTAAAAATATACTAATAAATTCAGGTTAATTTAATATTATTTATGAAATTTATTTTATTAAATTTTGCAGTTTACAGTATTAAAAAAATATATTTTTACTTTCAATTCTTATCGGAAAAACATTGATGCAAGCACCTCTGCACCTCGCCTAAGGAGGTGTTGGCTTCATAACAAATCGCTCTCGTTCAGTCTCTGTGTTAAACAACTTCATTGGTTTATTCTCGTCTTCTTCTTCTTTGGGCACTGGAAGTCAGGTTGGCTTTTGTAAATTAAATATTTCTAAACATCAAACATCGTCAACGAATTAATATAGGAATTTGTACGTTATTGATAATATTCTGTATGATAAACAAAATAGTATGAAAATATTAATGAAAAACAACAATTATAATTTTATTTATCAAGAGTTTTGATTAATATTAACTTCTATTAAGTATAAATTGAGATTTTTATTTTGCTTCTATTGGTAGTATTGGTAATGACAATGTTCACATGGCGAATCAGCACTCAACCGTATTTAATTATATGTGTCAGACTGGCTTGTGATATTCTTTATTCTTAAAGCTTTTGATTTGATTTTATGTTTATAACCAAACTATTACCACAGTGTGTAAAACTTAAATACATACTTAATATTGCAATAATATTAAGTAGGTGGCAACGTGTTGTATTCACACAATATAAACAAATATAAACTTTCGCAATAAAATAAATTTTATTGATGACTTAAATTCTCTCATATCGTGCAAGACCTATAGTAATAATTTACAAGCTAATTCATACCAATATCTTTCAATATATTATAATACAATTTGCAGAATATAAAACTGAAGATATTAATTTTTGTATTTTTATGTATTAAATCAGATTAGACAGACGCGTTTGTCTCTTAATTTACAGCGAAATTCCATTTCCAAATAAATTAATGCACCTGTAGTGTATATAAAAATTTAATACGCACAAGGTAAATGTGATGCATCCAACTGACAGTTAGTTTAATATTTATATTACGTTTTGCTTAATTTAATTTATACAAAATTTACGAACAGGCATACTATTATACGTACTCAATAATTTATAGTATCGAAATGCGAAAATCAAGGCGAACCACTACCTTATTTTCAACTATCGATGCAAGTAATGCACTGCGTCATATACGGGCCTAATATACGAAAATAACAATAAATGTTAATAAATATTGTTATTTTTTTTTACTTTTGCGCGTTGCAAAAATATGAATTGAGGCTCAGCCTCATTTTCTTCACCTGACGAGCCGCTACTGGGTTTTATGAAGGTCTTATAAAAGATGAACTTTATATTTATGCCTAGTATGCTTGATCGTAGGAGTTTTTAAGATTACTATTTATAAAATAATTATCCGTTTTATTTAGTAAATTTTACGCTAAGTGATATTTGTGAATGTTGAAGTGTTTTAATGAATATCACATTTGATCATGGACTTTTCATTCAGGTAGTTTTTATAAATTTTAAATATTTTGACAGTTGCTTGTATTATTTTGACAGATATCAACACATATCATGTGTCGTTAAATGTGCAAAATTTGAATAGATATGGTGCTGAAGATGAATGAAACGAAAGTTAAAATAAAATGTAGCTTTAAATAAAATATACAATGCCATTAAATATTATATAATAAAAAGTATAAATAATAAATTTATTAAGATTAATTTCGTTACCCTTTTTTTAATAAGTTACTACCTATCTTATAGTATTCTGCCCATGTATAATTTAGTTTAAAAGAGAAGTTTAATCAAGGTCGTTTGAGTGATATTATAGTCAACGCACTGATTTGTTTCTAAAGACGGTTTCCAATTGACGTAGACGTAGAACGTAGAAATAAAACGTAAAACGTAGATTTTGTTGCTTTGGTTTCCAATAAATTTAGAATATCGTGTCAAAAGTCTTTAAGTTAACCTCTTTGTAAAAGAAGTTTCTTAAAAAGTGTCGAATAACATGTATTCGTCAAATAATATGGACGACGGTTTAGCAATGCTAGCAATTTTTATTGTTGCTGTTATGCTAATTAGTCGCAAACAACGTCGTAAACACACAATATCTAAAGCACGATGCCAATTTTGCAAACAGGGCCGTGGCGGCCCTCACTAACGTGGCGTTGGTGTCAACCGTCCGTGTGCAAAAATAAATAAGGCCGGCTTTTCTAGAATCGAACCGAATGTCGCCCGTGCGCACGCTTTAATAAGATCGCCCTCTACTAGTAGGGTTTTAGAGAATCGACCCCTAATTCCGCCCATTTGTTGTGACGCCGTTGTGCAGTGCACACGCTGCGGCCCTGTACGCCGAAAAGTTTCCACAATTAGTTCATCTATTATATATTAAACAATATATATTCATTATTAAACAATAATCTAACCATGGTAATTATTTATTCCCCTTATTGCAATACCGTGAACCCAATATATGTTGACAGGTTCTATCTATCTACATACGATATATTGAGTATATTTTTTCATTTTCTATCATTCTTTCCTATTGGCCGGACGTAAAAACGTAGACGTGAAATATAAAAATATGAATATTTTACGTGAACGTTTTTACGTCTGCGTCCATCTACATCTGACCGGAAACCATAGTATGCATTTTCCTATTACTTATATCTTCACGTAGACGTAGAATCCTACGTCTACGTCAATTAGAAACCATCCTTAACACACTTATTCTGGCAGTTTGTAAAAGAATTACAAGTGCGTAGTTTGTCAATCTGCTTTGTTCCGCGTTTAAGCATAGCTACGACAAACGTGCATATTTACTGTTCGTGTTCGTGAGAATTCACTGTATGTGCGTTTGTTTTAGATTCTAGTGTTACTTTAAGTGAAACAATGGTGTAAAACCTGGTAGGTGTGGCTAAACTCTAACAACATACACTTCGTATACCTCAACCAGCGTTACCCGTGGCGGATGGAACTAAAGTCTTCGCAGAGTTAAAACGAAAGAGAAAGATACGAAATGCGTAACTAAATGTGCCACTACTATTTTTATGGCAGTCCCAAATTTCGTACGCCACGGCTCGCTGGTTGAGTTATAGGCGATCTTGATCAGACTTATCTGAAAAAGTGTACCTCAGCTATGCCGCGTTTAGCTGGTGATTTTTTTCAGCTCGTACTGCATGCAAAAACTGTTGTGGCACATTAGATCGGGTTTACATATAGCAAACAAAACGGAGAAGGGGCGTAAAAGAACAAATTTGGTATGTGTGACGCCCGCTCTTAGCCTAAGTAAGGTAGGGTGGCCAGACAGTCACACAAATGTTCTTCGCGGCGGCGACTACGAAGGACCACCAACAGAAGGCTGGAATATAAAAAGTAAAACAGTGATTGTGACACAGAGACGCACCGAGTTGAGCACCTGAGGAAAACACGGACGACCTAGAGGAAAGGGAAGGAAATATAAACTTTTCTGCTCCTATGGGCTGCTCTAGGAGACTAACACAAGAAAAATGGTAGCCCTAGCTAGGGTGTAGACGGGTAAAATCCTAGACCCACATGTAATGGCTTTGTAATTTATGTAACTTATAACAACAATTAATATTAAATACAAAAAATACTGATATTAAATTTTAATTCAAATAATACAGCACACGTGATCAATAGACCAGCGTGTGCGAACTAAAATGTACAAGTTACGGCGCTGATGCGATAACTTGCACAACAGAAATATGTGTTACAAAAATTATTAATAAACAATGAATTTGAACTGATGTAAAATTGGAATGGACTTACAATACGTTTTCCGTCATAAATACATAGAATATTTATTTCCAACTTTACATCTGTGGCACAGGTGTCCCAAGACTGGGTCCCTAGGTTCCTGGGTCCTCGGATGATTTCTTCAACACAAAATTAGATGCACAAAAATTAAATGATGAACCAAGAGGTGATATATCACTAACTCGCGATAGATACGCGTGAATTTATTAGAAACTGTTAACAATTGAATCGACAAGCGATCTACTCTCTGATCAGGTCAGCATGTGAGTGAATTAGGTGAAAATTAATGTTAAAACCCGCAAGTAGCGGTTTTCTACATTTTATAAAAACACAAAATTTAAATTAAATAAATGTAATTTATGACCAGTGCTTGAAATGGTGAATTTTCGATTTTCAAAAGATGGAGGCGATCCTATGGCTCACTTCTATGTTTCAAAATTCGAATATTCGTGTGGCATATTAGTTTTTTCTTACGACTTTTTAACTTTCGCCTTTTTTATAAGGACGGCTATATGATTATCGCACCAGAACGGGGGATACGCTTGCGCTGGTCCTGGATGTGTGTAAACAATAAACGAAAATAATCCAAAAAATTCGTTAAAATTCCGATTAGTGTCGATGTCAAAGAAAGATCGGGTTTTGAGAAATAACACGATATGAACACGTACGACAGCTTTACTGTGTTTTAGTTTAGAAAATTGTAAACAGTATTTTGGGTTAAAATATTGTTTGGTTGGTTGGTATTTTTTATCATACTCAATAATAAAGTAAATAAAATAAAAAAATACCAGTACTGTTTTCATAGTAAATGTAATAAATATATTATTTCATTAATTTTTTATATTATGGTTTTTTGTTTATTAATATATATTTTTTAATTTCATTTAGAAAATGGAATGTAATATGAACTGCAATTAATTGAATTATGCAGGCAACCTGAATACCCGTGGAATATTAGAAATTAGGCCCACTTTAAATTCTTTAGTTTTGCGGCTATTAGTATATTTGGATTCGTTATTGAAAGAGCTGTCGATTTAACTACAGTTTGGGCTGAATACCCGTTAGAAACCCATTTAAATATAATAATAATAATAATGTTAATAATCATTTTATTGATTCAATGCAAATTAATAACAATTTAAAAACACATAAGGTTGATTCGTGGGACGAATATCGGGCGAATTGTACACGAATCTACGTAGCACATTGACACATTAGTGTAAACATTTTATTAAGATAAGAAGAAATGAATTATCTCGCAAATGTATTATTTCACTCGCTGTCGTTTGCTGCTTGTAAACGGACCATTATATCTTTGGGTTTAAGCCTGGTTTATAATAGATCCATAGCACAAGTGCATGGCGTAAGCATGTAGATATATGAATGGAGTATATTGTCTGTTTATTATACACAGATATTCGTACTATAAGCAAGGTGACCAGGTCTCAGAGTTCCACCCAGAATAATAAGTTTTCAACATCGTTTCTTCGGGCTCCTGGCCAACGGAGTGGCCGAGCGCATTAAGTCGTGCGGTTTTAGACTGTTAGAAACAGGCGTGACTGGGCGGCCGGTGGTTCGAGCCTGCTTCGTTGGTGATATTATTCGGGCGAGAATAATATGTTTACATTACTCTCATTTTCACAATCATTCACCCCTCATCCAGGTGTAGGAGCTCACCCCCTGGCATCGGCGATTAGCCTCGTTGCAGAAATAAAGGCCGATGTAAAATAAATAATATAATAATAATAATAATCTTCGGGCTCCAGGTTTTGTTATAAAATCTCCGGGTTACGCTAATTTTATCCAAATGGTAAATGGTTTATAGCAATGAAAATAGCATAGTTACGGTTCTTTATATTTATAGCAATAAGTCAAATATGTAACTATTAACTGTAAAAATTATACATGGGAAATAAATTATTATTATTGTATATTATATAATCATCGCAAATCTCTCGCGCAGTGTCTGCATATAACTAACTTCTATTTCCGACCACGCCAACGGTTAAAGCCAATTAGTCGGATGTATTGAGCCTGCAGCAGTCGCCGACTGTTTGACTGTCAGCCGGTAGTGCGAGTCAGACAGTTGCGGGCGACGGTTGACGGTCGATGGACGTTGTTAATGTTTTAGGAAATAAAAGCAAAATAGAATAAGATGAGATGTTGTATTTTCGATTTTTTTTTCAGACTCAGGGTTTACATAAACTGAAATCTGGTCACCCTGACAATAAGTGAACAGTGATACACCATTGATTCGCCTTATTCATATGCGATGCGTTTATATTATGAACTTATTATAAACGAGGCTGATATTAAGGCAATATTAAGACTAGGCCGATTATAATTCTTACCTAGTTGCATGCGGCTTGTTGCTAAATTAACTTAATAAAAAACACGTCTTTGCGCCGTCTAAACTGAGGTCCGTAACTTTTAGTTTAGATGACTCCTTAGCTATAGCTCTGCTGTTAATGTTTTAAAGGTTCAGACGTTTTGTTTGAAACTATTTCTCATCCTAAAGCATGCACCAATGTAATCTTCGGTTAAAACAAATTTACTGTTGTACAAAATCGTCCCAAATGATTCAGAATTTGTTTGGATTTTAGTTAATAATATCATCAATAAATAGCATTAAACATTTTATAATTAAGTGCTTCATGCTCTTCCCTCCAATCCTATTTCCAATATACGCCTCGTTGTTTATAATATTTTATTTGTATGATATTAAACAGATCCTAAAAACAATTTGCAATGTAGCAAATGCAAATCGAATTTTATCCAGCATACAAATAGTGAGTTCCATCTAAAAAAAAACCATATACAGGCATGTGCTATTAAAAGTAACCTATTTGTCGTGAAATTATTCAAAACACGCTTGTCATTCTACGTGGGATTATTTTTATCTACTGTTAAAAACACCTGATAAAAATAACAAAAACACCATAATATCACACGGTTTTATAGTATTTGAAATGAATGAAAAATGGACGGAAACAATGCACTTATTAAAATTTAAATGAACAATTTTCAAATCCAAGTAAAATAATGGAAAAGGATTTTTATTATCAACACTTGATTTAAATCTGAATGTATAATTCAGGGAAGAGCAATAATTTGATCAAGGCTAAATTTCGAGGTGTAAATTTTTTGCCCACAATAAATAATTCTAGATATTGCGTTTTGTCGTTTGAGAAATTTACATACATTTTTAAATTCTGTCCATTTCTAAAAAGAAAGTTATTTGATCAATGTGTAAAAAATAACGATCAGAACTGCAGGTTAAATTGGCTCTTGGCTTCTTTGACGAGTTTTCACCATTATTCCCGATTGATTTATTTGATTCCCCATTGATTTCTTTACTATCAGTGTTTACAGGTCTTTGTGAATGACATCTAACCAAGTGTCTTTTGGTCAACCTCTTCTTTTCTTGGCTGCTATTCCTTCTTTTAAAACTAATTTCGGCGCCTAAGTCTATGTGCTTTAATTACCCCAGTTTCGGTTCGCCATAAAGTTCCATCATGTTTTTTTCTTCGGGTCACTATACTGTCCATCTATTTTCCGCCATATATTTTTCTTAAAATCTTCTTGCCCCTGTATCTTCACTCATTTTAAGGTTTTGTAGATATGGCAGGGCCGTTTTTTCGCCTAGGCCAGCGCAGCCATGGCCTTGGACCCGCTTATATAAGGGGCCCGATCGTCGGTATTAATTTTATTTTGTAAAGTTACTGATTTTACAAAAAAATAAATAAATAATTAACAAAATGAATAACATTAACATTATAAATATACCAGGAAATTCATATTTCAGACGAACTTCTGTTCGGCATTATACAATTTATGTATGTAAAATGTATTGGGCTGATACAAAATTAACGACGATTTTTTTTTTTTTATGTAACTTTATTCAAAAAAAAAAAAAAAAATGCTGTATGGAGACGATCTATTGCTGCAGGCAGACGATCGAGCTGATCCAGATAGACGTCGCTATTGATGTTGAATTGCCGTTTGCCGTTTTTGTGCAGAATCAGCTTCTGTTGACGCTCATCATCTTCATTCCACCAAAAGCATATGCCGTTTGCAATGATCTCCCATCATACGCACCACATTGCCTTCTTACTGTGGGCACCTTTTCCTATTCCTTTCGGTGTTTCAACCGGAGATACATAAACTTTCTTTCTTTTGACGTTTTTGAAGAGCCATCACCAGTGACGAGATTCTTCAAAAATGACAATTGCTCGTTTCACTGCTGCAATTCGGTGCAAATTCGAACTCGATCGGCTTTGTTGTTGTCGGAGAATTCACGAGGCACCCATCCAGCCAATTTCCACATCTCTCCAAGTTTTTTTAGACGACAGACGATCGTGAATTGGTCGACATTGAAGTCTTCGGCCAGTAGCCGGGTTGTCACGCTATCGTTCTCTTCCACGGTTGACAAAACTGCCTGATCGTCGAAATCCGATGCCCGTCTTCTTCCTTCATCATCCTTAAGACTTGTGTCACCCGATTTTAACTTGTGGAACCATATTTCAACTTGTTTCTGACTGATTGTTTCTTTGCCGAAAAGCTCGTTGAGATCGGGAAATGACTGTGCCGCTTTCCATCCTTTCTCGAAGTGGTAGAGCATTATATGACGAATATGAATATGATTTTCGACACGAATTTTTTTCACCTAAAAACAGAAGAATATTTTTATAATTATTACATAAAACAAGTTATCATTTTTCAACTCAAAATGAAAACACCAAAAAAATTTTACATAATTTTGCATCAACCAATAATTTTAGCAAAATTAAATATAGCGGTAATGAATTAGCAAGGTTAAAAATTAGGTCTCAAAATCGTTGAAATCGCTTAAATTGCAATATTTTTTCTTAATTTGACTTGACTTCTCCTGGGAGGAGGCCCCGTTAAATACCCATGGCCTAGGGCCATTAGAATTCATAAGACGGTCTTGGATATGGCAAAAAAAAAAACATTATAACATCCCTCATGTGTCTACATCTAATACATACATCTATAGGTTACATCTATACATTATTAATTTTTTATTTTTAAATATCTGGTTTTATGTTTCGCCAAAAATGTGTCTATTTCCCAGAAGAGTCTATCTAAAAATCTGAAATAAAATTTCAGTAATATATATTAATGGGAATTGGAATAGTTCATCAGGAATTTTTGTTCAGATAAGTTTTTCGAGAATTATCAATTTTTGTGCCATTAAAATAATTATAATTTTTTTAAAATTTATTGTGTGGTATCAAATGAAATCTCGTAGTTTTTTAAAATTTCTTTTTTTGCCAAAAAAAAAAAAAAATCCTTTGTCCCTACCTTTATTAGATTAACCAGCAAGCCACGTGGGTTAATATAAAAATCTGAGTAACGCACATGTGACCCGGAATAGTACCACAGATTTTTTTATCTGATAATTATTTCGAAAGTTATCGTATTTTTTCCAACACTGTGCTTTTAATAATTATCTCACTGACTGGAACTAGATAGCTATAACTGAGTCTTGATGCAAACGCATCTCAAGTACGGTTGTTGTCTGTAGATGATAGCACGTGGATTATTATTTTTAAGGTTATCAAAATTTATGATGTTTTATATGTACCCATAATTTGTTGTCACTTACTAAAAATAAAAACTCGTACAAAATCCTGAAATGTTAAAATTCCCAATTCACATCAATTTTATTTATTTATTTATTATTTTTATTTTTTGCTACATCATTGCTCAGCTTTCATAGTTCACACCAATACAACACCGTAGACCTTATTTATAATCGATCTATACAGCTTTGTATTATTGTAAGCTCGATAGTAAAGAGTCCTTAATAGTGGAATTAATTGCAAATTTCAATTTTAAAACGAAACCGTTTGGTGCTCACTTTTAATTATTTATTTATTTATTTATTTATTTATTTATTTATTTATTTATTTATTTATTTATTTATTCATTTATTTATTTATTTATTTATTTATTTATTTATTTAACAAGTTTTCGTCATACAACAGGACAAATGTCCCAAAAAAAGGATGGCGACAGATAAATTAATTAAATTTACAAACACAAATATGCCCAAGTAAATACAGAAACAAACAAAAATTTATATACATATATACAATTAAATACAGTATTAAAAAATAAAAATATGATACAGAAGTAGATATGAAATGATGTAAAATGTATGTGTTATGTAACGGATTTAAAATTGCTTGTTTAAAACGCTTGTTCGGCAATCTATAGCCGAATACGTCAAGTTTTTCTTTATCAGAATTATTATTCATTCAAATAGAATTATAGAAGTGACACATTCAGTTAATCGGAGAGAAAAGGAGAATTCGTTTTTTTAACAGACACAGAAAAAATATCATTACATCTTATGATTACATAAGATATAATGATTAAATTAGATACACGTAAGCCAAATTTTCAGAGTAAATGATGTCAATTAATCATATAATTTACAATTTTATAAAGAAAACAAGATGCATATGTAGTTAAAAAAATCTGGGACATTGCAAATTATTTTTATTTTACATTTATTTTACGCCTTAAGCTGTAGCTTTCGTAGCTTAAATATGGCGACGGATTTGAACAAATTTAATTTAATACTTTATGGTGCAATGGTTTTACTTGAGAGGATGCAATTGCATAAATTTTACTTACGGAAAATTTAATATTTTTCCAATAATTGTGTCCAACAGTTTCCCGGCAAATAGATATTCAAACCATTTTACAGTGGTTAAAAAAGAGAAACATAAAACAAGTGTGCAATGAGATACTATAGTGTGAGGTATTTTTATGACGTTTTTAAAGACTTTTAAAGACTTTTTTGTCAATAGTTCTCTTTGTAAACTGCAACTGCTTTTTGACAAGTTTATTTTTTACTATCGACAGAATGTAATACAACAGAATAAAGTTTTATATCAGTGCCGGTGATGAAAAATGTTTTAAAATTCGTACAGGAAAAGCTAAATCAAAGATTGAAAGTTTACATGATGAACTTGGATGAATTGTATCCGGCGAACTGTGTAGGGAGAAAATGCAAAAAAGTAGTTTTTACCGTAGGCAGCCGGCGGACGAACGCCAGCCAGACAGGGAAAATTAAATCATCGATAGGGAAATTATTTTTAAACAGACTTACACACTCGATGTGTTTACTTTTTTTTCAAATTAAAACTGAGTACACTAAAAATAAAACCGAAAATAGTTTAAATTAAAATGAACAACTTTGTTGTAAAACAAATAGTAAGATGCGATATATTTCCCATTCTTCTATAAATCGTGAAAACAGAAAATCAAAATATTGTAAAGAATTTGGAAGCCTTGGAAATGTGGGTTTCCCGATGTTTATAGATATCGTGGACAACTGCAGATAATGAGAAACTCTTTTTAACTTTACACAATCAAGAAGTGAAAATTAGGGAATTTGGGCCGTATAATGATAAGAAGGAAGTATGTGCTGCAACAACTTATTATTCAAGGAAAGGTCATTGGCAGAAAAAGTATCGAGGTTACTGTTGAATGAACCAAAGAGTGGTTCAGGTGCACATAAATCTACTCCTGGTTGTTATATCAAAAGATAAAATGAATGCCAACCTTCGAAAGGAGATGTGTTGAAAAGAGACGGCGGAAAAGTAGCAGAAGATGAAATGGTGACCAACTTGTAGGAAAATGATAAAACGAAGTATGGTTGTACTTTTAAATATCTGGGTATCCTGATAAATATTGTCAATCTGACCACACAGGAAATCAAAAACAAAATTCACGGAGTTATCTTACTCGACCCTTTCTTCAAAACAACTCGTATCGAGCAACACTAAGTTCAGGCTCTACCAAATTATTTTCCCATTGCCTCCCCCCCTTACTGCGGCTCTGAATTTAAGGCATAAATTTGCCTGTTCTTAGGCGACAACAAAGTTCTTGTGAACAGTTGCTTTTCTTTCTGAAAGAATCGAACATTTTGTTTTATGGTTGAATGCTTGCAGTTTATTTTAACGTGTTTATAATATATATGTGGTATTAGATGGCAGTTGATCCTTTTACAACCTTCTATCATCGTCCACACAACTGTTCCATTTCTGGAACAGATTTCTATTTAATATATTTGTGTACGTCCATGGTGTTCTTTTATTCTGTGTTTTTATTTTAGTCTAGGTAAGTAAGTAGTCTGCCAAAAGCGCTAATAGCCACAGATGATGTGTGCCAAAAAAATTAACTAATTCACTTCTGTTTACAAGGATATCTGGTTCTCGTCTAAAGCCGAGTCCTTACTGAACATATTCAGCAAACATAAAAATTGTTCATCGAACCAATTATGTTCAGTTACATACAGATAACTGTTTGCCATTTTTTTTTTAAGTCTTCGTCGAACAGAATGTAATGTTCGTAAAATTTTGTTTTGATTACATTAGTCGTTGCAGTGATGATGGATGTTGAAGTTCATCGATGTTTTGCTTTCATTGCTGCTGCTTCGTTTTTCATTATAGCGCAATCATGGCATCGTTTAGATAAACTTCCACTATCAAATACATCACCCGAATCATTTCGACGAATACTCCTCCCGCATTATTTTCGTTTGGACCTGTCAGCGAAATTAAAATAAGAGACATTATCGGTTCTCTGAAAACTAGCAACACTACTGATGTTTTTGAATTGTCAGCCAAAATAATAAAAAGTGTAAAGGATCCCATCATACTGCCCCTTACTAAGATTATCAATTCTTGTATTGCTACCAATTGTTTACCTGATAAACTAAAACTAACCAAGTTCTGCCACTTTTTAACAAAGGGGGCATTAACGACCTAAATAACTGTAGGCATATCTCTATATTACCGGTCTTCTCTAAAATCTTAGAAAAAGTCTTACACCATCAAATAACAGATTATTTTATTGATATTGAATTATTTTCAAGTAGTCAGTTTGGCTTCAGGGGCAATAATAATACCACTGATGCTACTTTGGATTTCATAACTCACGCCACGGAAGCTCTATAATCTGATGAGTTCTGTTTCGGTACCTTCCTCGATCTCAGTAAGGCCTTCGATTGCTTATCACACGAGATTTTACTCAACAAATTAGCTTACTATGGTTTTGACGATAACAGCCGGGCTTTGCTGAAATCTTACTTATCTAACCGTAGCCAATTTACGCAAATTGGCAGTTCCAGATCTGAATATATTCCTTTGCACTTTGGTGTCTCACAAGGCTCCGATCTTGGGCCTCTTCTCTTCTTAATCTATATAAACGACTTCCCTTCTTCTTTAAATGCTAAATCTATTCTGTATGCTGATGATTCAACTCTGCTGGCTTGTAATTCTAATTTCGATTCACTTTTAATGGATAATATTTTTCTGGTAGACAGTGCTAAGTCATGGTTCAATAGTAACAATCTGACTCTTAACTCAGACAAAACTCAGTCCTTGCTGCTGACCACCAGAAAACACGACTTCGATAATCCTCCTTACATTAAATTTCTTTGATTATACGTGGACCTTCACTTACGATGGGACCAACACACCGATTTCCTCAGTAGAGAACTCTGTTCTACTATCTACTTAATAAGAAATTTAAAATCTGAAGTCAGCACAGATATTATATTAAAAGCGTATTTTTCCCTTTTTGAGTCCCACCTAAAATATGGTTTAATAATATGGGGCCATTCAGCTGCAGCTAATAGGATTTTCGTTGTCCAGAGAATAGTGATTAGAGTTATTGCAGGTGTTCCTTCTCGCGCTGAGTGTCGTGACCTTTTTGTGAAATTTAAAATAATGACCCTACTATCTTTATTTATATACGAGTGCCTTATATTCATATATAAGCTTAGGAGCACGTATAAGTACCTTTAGTGCGCAACACACGCATGACACGCGCTCTAAAAACAATATGTTCTGATTTTATTCGTTTCGACAAATCTAGAAACGCTTCGAATTGTTTCTCTATTCGTTTCTTCAACTTATTATCCATGAGCATTAGATCATCGCCTTTCAATGTTTTCAAAAAGACCATAAACTATATGTTAACTAGCAATCCAATATATATATTTTCGAGGAGTTTAACAATATTATTTTCAAAATGTACAACTAGTTATAATATAGCACCTATATTATTTTATGGGTTTTGCTATGTTATGTATCATGTAACAATCTGGACTGACTAAAAGTTGTATAATGTACAAGTTTACTTGGTCAAT